>ML121599.1:95947-121166 GCA_003788615.2 Terfezia boudieri ATCC MYA-4762 | reverse complement strand
ACGACAGCGACCTCCATATGGCAGCAACCCCCGTATGGCAGCGACCTCCATATGGCGGCGGCCTCTATATGGCAGCGACCTCCGTATGCCAGCAACATCCATAGCACAGCGACCTCCATATGCCAGCAACCTCCGTATGGCGGCGACCTCTGTATGCCAGCGACCTCCGTATGCCAGCGACCTCCGTATGCCAGCGACCTCCGTATGGCGGCGGCCTCTATATGGCAGCGACCTCCGTATGGCGGCGACCTCTATATTCAAGCAACCTCCATATGCCAGCAACCTCCGTATGGCGGCGACCTCTATATGGCGGCGACCCCTTTAGGACAGCGACCTCTATATGCCGGCAACCTCCGTATGGCGGCGACCTCTAAATGGTAGCTACCTCCTTATGGCAGTAACCCCCATATACCACCGACCCCTATAGGACAGCGACCTCCATATGCCAGCGACCTCGATATGGCAGCGACCTCCGTATGTCAGCAACCCCCATCCACCGACCACGACCTCCATCTCCGTATGGCAGCGGCGTCTATATGGCAACGACCTCCGTATGGCAGTAACCCCCATATACCACCGACCTCTATATGGCAGCGATCTCCATATGCCGGCAACCTCCATATGCCGGCAACCTCCATATGGCAGCGATCTCCATATGCCGGCAACCTCCATATGCCGGCAACCTCCATATGCCACCGAACTCCATATTGCAGCAACCTCTATAGGACAGCGACCCCATATACCACCGACCCCCATATGGCAGCGACCTCTATATGGCAGCGACGTCTATATGGCAACGACCTCCGTATGCCATATACCCGCGACCTCCATGTTTCAGCAACCTCCATATGGCAGCGACATTATATGGCAGCGACCTCTATATGGCAGCGACGTCTATATGGCAGCAACCCCCATATACCATCGACCCCTATACGACAGCGACCTCTATATGCCAGCGACCTCCGTATGGCAGTAACTCCCAGGTCGCTGCCATACGGAGGTTGCTGGCATATGGAGGTCGCTGCCATACGGGGGCTGCTGGCATATGGAGGTCGTGGTCCTATAGGGGTCGGTGGTATATGGGGGTTGCTGCCATCCGGAGGTCGCTGCCACATAGACGTCGCTGCCATACGGAGCTCGCTGCCATACGGGGGTTGCTGGCATATGGAGGTCGTTGTCCTATAGACGTCGCTTCGTCGCTGCCATATAGAGGTCGCTGCCATACGGAGGTCGCTGCCATATAGACGTCGATACCATACGGAGGTCGCCGCCATACGGAGGTTGCTGGCATACGGAGGTCGCTGGCATACAGAGGTCGCCGCTATACGGAGGTTGCTGCCATATAGACGTCGCTGGTCGCCGCCATACGGAGGTTGCTGGCATATGGAGGTCGCTGGCATACAGAGGTCGCCGCTATACGGAGGTTGCTGCCATATAGACGTCGCTGGTCGCCGCCATACGGAGGTTGCTGGCATACGGGGGTTGCTGGCATATGGAGGTCGCTGTCCTATAGACGCCATATAGAGGTCGCTGTCATACGGAGGTCGCTGCCATATAGACGTCGCTGCCATACGGAGGTCGCTGCCATACGGGGGTTGCTGGCATATGGAGGTCGCTGTGCTATGGACGTTGCTGGCATACGGAGGTCGCTGCCATATAGAGGCCGCCGCCATATGGAGGTCGCTGGCATATAGAGGTCGCTGTCCTATAGGGGTCGCCGCCATAGAGAGGTTGCCACCATCGGAGGTCGCTGGCATATAGAGTTCGCTGGCATGCGGAGATCGCTGTCCTAGAGGGGTCGCCGCCATCGGAGGTCGCTGGCATATAGAGTTCGCTGGCATACGGGAGGTCGTTGTCCTATAGGGGTCGCCGCCATAGAGAGGTCGCCGCCAAACGGAGGTTGCTGGCATATGGAGGTCGCTGTCCTATAGGGGTCACCGCCATAGAGAGGTCGCCGCCATACGGAGGTTGCTGGCATATGGAGGTCGCTGTCCTATAGGGGTCGCCGCCATAGAGAGGTCGCCGCCATACGGAGGTTGCTGGCATATAGAGGCCGCTGCCTTATGGAAGTCGCTGCCATACGGAGGTTGCTGGCATATGAGGTCGCCGAAGTTGGGGAGTGTATCCCGTACGTCTAGGTTTCCAGTGCGTACTATAGGAGCTGCATGCAATTCGAGGGTGTTGTGCCAACCAGACTACAAGATCATGTAGCGATGGAATCCTAGTTTTTTTTGTGGAGCCGCGGAATGCTAGGTAGCCTTCAGGCTTTTGCTCGAGATTACAATTCCGGCACGAGCTTAGAAGGAAACAACCAAGGTTATTGACTAACAGGAAAACTTAATAGATAAGATTAGCTGCAGATCCATTGAAGATTTCTCATCCTGGTTAATAACGACTAGAAATGCTTGGGTGCCATGATATGCCCCGCTTATTTTTCGTTAGGCTCTACCGGTAGTTAGGCTCGGTATTCTAAGAGCTCCAGTCCAGGATCCGGCTTGCTCGAAATAGAAGGTTTGAACCACCGCTCCGCCAAATCAGGTACTTCGGAATCCGCCTTTGATAATATTCGATCTGTGTCCGCTTGCAAGAGTTGTGCAGTTGCAAAACAGAGTTTTTGGCTTATTGTTTGTGCATTGGGTCAAGCACGGGATACCAGAGGAATTGACATTGGAACAAGTGTGGTGATGTGTAAGAAGCCGGCTGCGTCAGTCAACGTCAAGATTACCACACCCTATAAGAAAGATTTGTTGTCTAAATGACGATTCGGATATACCGGCCAAGATTAGACGGTTAGCACCCTGTCTTATACACTAATACTGTCCAGCCGAGTGATACTGTCTCACTTGCGAATTAATACGGTACCAAAAAGCACTGTAGGGATGAGGTCAGGCATCAAGAGACACAGGAGGTTATTTCTGTAATTCCTTCTACTGCTCCAATTTAAATTAGTAGCAAGAGGTCATTTGATCTCGTTTGCTTTGCTTTGGAAATAAAGTCTTCGGCCATAAAACTCTCCATTCGCTAATTGCAAAGAAAATGCCAGTCCCAGGCTCGGAGAAAATTTCTACCAGTCCCAAGTCAGTCCGAAAGTACGCCCTAAACTGTTGGCTTTATCACATATGTAACTGAAAATACAAGATAGTACTATACTCTGTCTGGTAAAAACTACACGCTCCCAGTTGGAGATAGAGAGAAGTGGGTTGATAGAATAGAACTTATCTAAAGTTGTTTGTCTAGCTAGAGTCTGGGTTATCAGTTAAATTTCAATCCTGTGGCTATTCCAGTAAGGTGTACATTCTTTTCCTTTACCTTATTGCATCGCTGCTTCATAATTCCTGATTGCCTTGTCTACTTGGCACAATATTCAATCATTGCTTTATGTTCCCCAATTAGCTCTTCTAGTGTCTTCAAAAGAGCCTCTGCATTTTCAATCAAATGACGCCCCTCCTCATTGTCTGATGATATCTTCTTAAGCTCTTCCAGCCCTTCCATTCCTTCCTTAAGGATAGTCTCAAGTTCCTCAAATAGCACCCTATTTATTCTGGGGAACTGATTCTTTAAATCCTCCTGAAGTCTAGAGAAGATTAGTTCTGAGGATTTGAGCTTTGTTTGGAATTTTGTGTAGCTCTTGTGAACTTCAGACAACATTTTTGGTTGTTGAATTTTTGTGCTAGATTTGTGGTTGTAGTTATGAATTTAGTTTGATTTTAAAATAGCTGTGAGGGGCGGTGTTCTGGAGTTGTAAATCTGTCCTATGGGCCAAGATGTAATCTTGGCCAAGTGGCCGACCTGTTGGCCAAATAGACTCTATTGGCAGTTGGATCATCCCATACACAAAGTGCACTAAGGCCCCGCTCTATTCACCAAGTTACGCTAATTCAGCGTCGCATGCATCAATGTCAACATATGTACAATGTAACGTTGCATTCAAACATCCACAGTGCATACAAAACAAATGACCGCGCCAACGAATAAACAAACACGAGTGGAATTATCACCACACCAGCAAACAAACCAAAATATTAACGCAAAAAGATTTTTAAAAAAAAAAAAAACCTGAAAAAAACATAAAATGCGACAGGGAAAAGTCAATGAAATAAAATAAAAACCCAAAATATAACACGACGGGAAATTTTTTCAAAAATTGAAAAAAAAACCGCCCTGATCATTGAGCTTGCTTATGGCCTGCTCGGTAGGTGGTGCCTGCTGAATTGTTCAATTTTACCACCGTTGCTTTGCCCCCTTATCCTGAGGGTTTCTATTCACGAAGGATAAGAAGGGGAGATACTTGTCATACCATTCGTAGTTCATTGGGGAATGACAGTAGGAATTAACAGAAGGTAGCAAAAGTGGAGGATATATACACGGAGGTACGGCTAGTTTGCACCATCCCTTCCTTCCCGCTAGCAGAAGCAGATATGCGAAAGGAAAGAAGACTTCCATATTGGCGAGTTTAGAAAAACACATGTGTGGTGGATATGAAAAAATAACGCAGCCATATGGCTGGGTGCTTGCACGTCAAGCTGGGGACGGGGCGAATATTAGGTATATTGCAGGCTGAATATCGAGCTGGGGAAGAAGCAAATATTTGGTATATTGCAGGCTGAATATCGAGCTGGGAAAGAAGCGAGTATTTGGTATATTGCAGGCTGAATATCGAGCTGGAAAAGAAGCGAATATTAGCTATATTGGAGTCGGCGAGTTCAAGGGAAACACGTGTATGGTGGATATGTGAAAATAACGCGGTAATTATGGCTAGGCGGTTGCATGTCAAGCTGGGGACGGGGTGAATATTGGGTATACCGGAGGCTGTAGACTGTCATAGTAATATAACTAGTACTTACAGAGGCTCACACCAAAAGTCTTTTCCTCCTTCTCTTGCATATGCAACGCCTATGCACCGCATGCAGCTTGGCAATATTCAGCTCCAAAACGGGTTGCAATGGCATTGCAGCCATGTAATGATAAGTTTTACCTTTACTGTTGCCTGTACTTTGCCTTGAAAATAGTCATACTACCTTGAATATACCTAATGTCTAGTCTGGTTGGCAACCAGACTACCTAATGTCCATAATGTGTCTTGCGGAGTATGCTAAGCCTGCTGCATTAGTGATGCATATGCCAAGTTTATCCGCATAGGCGAAGTAGCCTTGGCATACTTTAGCAGACGCTGCATAAGGCAACATAGGTGACAATGAAGACGTTCTGCACCCAAAGAAGCTACCTGGGTAGGAGGCGAGCAGCAGTAAAGGTAAAACAAATCACTACATGGCTGGTATAAAATGCGTTGTCATTAGAACCCATTTGGAGCTGAATAATGCCAAGCTGCATGCGGTGCATAGGAATTGCATATGCAATTCCCAAACCGGAAGGAGGAAAAGACTTTTGGTGAGAGCCTCCGTATATAACAAGTAAGCACATTAGAGACCTTCCGAAATCCCTCCAGAGGGCGAGAGGCCCCTGCAACAACGCCAAGAGTGGCGGTACCACAACTCTAGAGCGCCAGCGAGCTACAGAAAAAAGTGAATGCCCGTGTTTACAGCTACAGAACTTCAGCCTGTATTTCCGCTACAACCACGCATCGGAAACGACCCCAGATAGCTCCAATAAATCCTCAAAGGTATTAGATGAGTTCACAGAGTGATTCCCAAGCAAGCAGTGGGGAAGCGGGGCAAGCGCCGAGCTCAACGCAATCGCAATCTGTCGGTGCTGATGCGACACCGGTTCCAGAGCGAAAAACCACACAGAAGTGGCAGCCCTGGTCTACACGTGCTGATTAATTCCATAGCTTTAGAATATTTCGGAAGGTCTTCTTACTCCTCTAGAGCGGACCCCTGATCCCAGTCAGCGCCACGCCCTCTGGAGGGATTTCGGAAGGTCTCTATTGTGAACTATGATCATGTCCAACTGATCATGCCCCTTTGCTTGCTCTTGATAACCTGTCGGCAGTAGCTGCCGGAAATAGCTGCTAGCGCATGCGTGATGCAGGTGGACCTTGCAGAATGCACAACTCTAGTCTGGTTGGCACAACACCCTGGGTGTTGTGCCAACCAGACTACACAACTCGCGACCTATTTATTCCTAATCTAGTAGAGCGTGATCCGGGAATTTTCCCGGCCAAGGTCTAGGGGCTAGCACTGACTTACCTATACACTACTAGTGTCCTGCCGAGTGAAACGCTAATTAATACGGTAGCTCGACTAAGCAAAAAGATTCTATGATAGGCTGTGACAATTTGGAACAGCTTGAATATTTGTAAAACAACTGAACAATACTAGAGTAAATGCCCCTCAAGTTCATTGAGGCGTCGGTCTTTTAATGAAACTTTGACTATTCGCCACATGAGTGTTTTCACTGTACCCATCTCTCGCCGGCTAGCAGTGAGAATGTATTAAGTATAGGAGGTCTAGCGAAGCATCAAAGGCTGCATATAAATGGTGACCGTAAAAACAAAGACTTGGGTCTATTCACGCTTTCTTTGGAAATGTAGTTAAAGTTCCCAGCCTAACATCCGACTATGCTGATACCAGTCTAACCCCTCTACAGAGTATGCTGTTACCTACCGTACGTTGCGAATATGATAATCAAGCGAAGGTGATCATGTCCATTTTGGAGTGGGCAACAATAAAGAGACTGTATATAGTGTGCCTAAGCGTGTTTAGGCGGTTGTACCACATGGCGTCCACTAGGCTGCATACCGGTATATAGTTCAGGATCATATTGTTTAGCATAGACTCAGAGAATACAACAGTGGTTACAGACTACAGTGGTTATTGCAGCCAAACTCTCGTACTGAATAAGGATTAAATTTAATAGAAAAAGATTCAGTACCGATATTAGCTCGCCCGACTGTTATATCCAGTTTTATCCATGTAGCAACGACATTCCCTTAGCCGCACCTAACCTAACCCCGCGTACAAATTAAGCAAGAATCTGAACTATCTGCATTATAGTCATAAGTAAATAAAGGGAAAATTGATTCTTTGAAGGAAACCCTGGGGCTAGAAGAAAAGAGGACTGAGCCCCGAAAGAGAGTCCAGAGGAGGGCCCTTCCACTGCTTTGCCGGCCTCCTCGGAAAAGTTGGAAACTTCTCTCCCCTCTTGGGCATCGGCTCCTCTTTAAAGTACTCATGCGCCAGCACTTCCTCCCCCGTGATCCTTCTTGCGGGATCCAAACACAACAAGCGACTGAGTAAATCAAACCCCTGGTTCGTCAGCATCGGAAACTCACTCTCCAACTCGCTCCCAGTCGTGCCAGAGTTAATGCGGAATGTCAGTACTTTTGCGTGAGGGAGGCGGCGGTAACCGGGCCAGGAGGCAGCAGTAGGGACACCTAGGAGTGCAAATATCCTTAAGATTTGGTCGACCTCGCTGGCACCCGGGAAGATGGCCTCTCTGGTCAGGAGCTCGGCAAAGATACATCCCACACTCCACATGTCCACCTCTGGGCCATATTTCCTTGCGCCGAGGAGAAGCTCAGGGGGGCGGTACCACAGGGTGATGACATAGTTGGTTAGATCTGGGGGTGGTGGATTGGAGGTCAACCGTGCAAAACCAAAATCGGCGACTTTGATTTGCCCGCGGTTGTTCATGAGCACGTTGGACGTCTTGAGATCCCGGTGAAGGATCCAGTTGCTGTGCAGGTATTCCATGGCGGAGGCTAGTTGAAGCATGATTGTCTTTGTTTCAGATTGGAGGAATGGCTCTTGCATGTTGTTGCAAAGAGACCTCAGGTCGTGCTCGACAAAGTCCATGACTAGGTAGACTCTGATGCAATTTGGTGAGTCATAGGCCTTTTACCCAGGAGCGGATAGATAGGTTGGGATAGGTGAGGGGGGACACAAATGGAGGAAGCTGACTCACTGATTCACATCATTCCCAAAGACTACTTCCCGTAGATTAACAATATTCGGATGATAACACATTTTCAATGTCTTGATCTCCCTCTGGGCCACCATGAACTCTTGCTTATCCTTCATAAGCTTGAGCTTCTTCAGGGCCACAATATCTCCTGTATAGCTGTCCCTCGCATGGAAAACATGCCCGTAAGATCCCTCCTCGATGAAGCTCATTACCACGTAGTTGCTGACGTGTCTGTAAGAAGCACTCTGGGGTCCGAGGAGGTCCTGTAGGCTGAGGGAAAGGGAAGGGGTCGAGGATGGCATGGATATAGTATCATCATCAAAATATCTTCTATCTTCAAGGTTCAGGCTGGGCATTTTGGGACCTGGTAGGATTGTGGCAAGGGCTGCGGCGTCGTCTTCGACTTCCCGCCAGTGCTCTTCGTCTTCGAGGCCCTCTTCAAATCCCTTTTCTGCTCGGAGACACACCACAGTCTCCCAGCCGGGTTTGGGCTCAGTGGACATTTGGATTGGAGGGGTAGGATGTGTGTTTTGTGTTTTTTGTGTGTTTGGTTGCTTAGAACTGGGAAATGGGAAGATTCAGAGATAGAGGATGTTAATATGCATGCCGTGAGAGTGCGGGGTAATGAGGTGGGGATATCTTGGAGGTGAGAGTATATGGAAGCTATCTTAGTATCTACGCTGTTATTTGCTGTGGTTTTCCTTGGTTTCCTTATCGGGATGCCCTGTTCCTAGTCTGCTTACCGTATTCCTTAGTCTGGTTGGCACAACATCTCGTTTTCCTTTTTAGGCTGAGATACATCCACACATCCATGTCCAGACGTCCAACACGTCCAACACATCCAATGCATACCACATTATTACAATAGATGGAAGTAACGAGGCGGAAGTGGATCTCAAGTTGTATAATTGTGTCCCCAAACTCAAATTCCAGCAGTTTGCCGGTACATTGTGACCTAGAAAAAAAACCGGTACATCTACAGTATCACTTCGGTACAAGCACGTCATCGGGCGGTCGAACCCCATTCTTACAGCGAATAGGTAATAACAATATGTATAGTTAAATGAGCATATATGCATTCGGATACCTCCCATATACATCCTGATACCCCCTTAACATCCTTTCCGACCACCAGATACGCCCTAAACATCCCCTGCGACTACCCCTATACACTCCTGCAATGTCCTTTGCATTTGCCGACCCTTTTCTGCTGTTTATGCACCCTCAATTCTGCGTCGTTCTCTGTAGAATGGCTACTGTTTGGTTGAATCCATGGTTCCGGTTTGGTGTTTATATAGTGTAAGAGTATCTAATGCTTCCAATGCAGCTTTATGTGTGATGCGGGCTGGACGAAGAGGCATGGCTACCGGCTCCGGTTCTGCATGCCGAACAAGCTGGTAGGCATCGATAATTTGATCCTCTAGATCATCTACAGTATCCTCCATAGCCCCATCCTCTGGCTCTAAAAGATTTTAATGGTTAATGTTATGAGCTTGCCTCAGATATAAGATGCAGCTGTAGTCAGAATAGATTGAAACAGAGGCTGAATGGAGCCTCATGAGCCTTCCTATAGTTAAAGTCAGACCCAAGAGACATCAGCATTGCATCTTCAGTTGCTAATAACCCCCTACTAGTAGTACTATGCTCAAATTCCCTTGCTAGTGTCCATTTTTATAAGACTATTACGGAAAATCTAAGTATATGCCTGTATAGTTTTTATTCTTATTTTGTATGAGGGCGGTCAGCATCTGGCCTTATAGCGAATTTATTCTTGTAACGGAAATGCTTGTAACGAAGTTCTACTGTAAATGAAATGCAGAGGATGGGACAGCGGCAGGAGGGACCAGGGCAAAACTCCAAGATGATCAATATCAGTCCCCGTCAGAATACATGCAGACTCTGTGATTGATGCACCGGAGCGGATATGGGACGCCGATTGTGTGGGGGTGTTGCGAGTTGGCGGTAACCTCAGTCCTACGTCTTGGAGGAAATTTACCTATGAGATTCTTCTTCTAACGCAATTTTGTTCTTGACGATTATGGGAATTCGATGAATGTTAATGGAAACCGACCGAGGAAGGTGGCATCCTCCCTGGTTATTTATATGAAATCCATATAGAAGGTAGGGAAATTAAGGGAAACTCTTCCGTATAACAAGTTATGACTAGGCAAAGGCCCACCTCGATCCTTCCCTGTTTATCTACATTAACTACAGAGAGGAGGTTGGGAACTTAAGTGGCTGCCTCCGATATTTTCGCGCTGAGAATGGTATCTGCGTTTCTACTGTAATGGTTGGTTCAGGATTCTGTCTGTGTTTCAGCAGGCAGGGAAAGCTGGTCTCGAAGGCCGCTAAGTAGTCTGATGGCACGTGGGCACCTGGGGAAGAAGGTTTATGGTGCCGGAACCGACCCTAAATACGAACTTTTTTTTACTACACCACCACAACATATGTAAATCATTATATGAAAGCGTATATTGATAAAACTAGGCTTGCAGAAGAAGGCTTCGCTCTCAGAATTAAAATAAATTGAAAATTGAAGAAGTTATAAGGGAAAGAAAACTAAGGTTTTATATGAGAGAAGATAAGAATATTACATGCTTCTTAAAACCTGCTGTTCCATATTAACATCTATCTCTGTATGTACCTATAGTTCATTGATATTTATTATAGAAATGCCAAATAGTTAATTCAGATACAGAGTTTAATAATAAAGGAATAGTATCTTATAAATGTTATAAAGAATACTTATAGTTTTTACAAGCATGTTATTTAGCTATAGCCTAAAAGAACTCAATAAAATTTAGCTCACAATGAAATTTAGAATAAAACAATACTAAATAACTATGTACTTTAATATCTTCTTATAAAAAGCCTCTTTGAGCTTGAAAATCTTGTTTCAAATATAAATATTATTATATATAGTAAGTTTAGCTAGTAGAATTATAGAGGCTTATACTAAAAGTCTTTTCTTTTTTCCTTTTTAGGAATTCTGTATATGTAAGACTATGTATAGTATATAACTTAGTATTATTCAGCTCCAAAATAAGTAGTAGTAATAGCAATTAATAATAGGTTTTACCTTTACTATTACCTTAATCTACTATTGCCTGTACTGCCTTGAATATAGTTAAACTACTTTGAATATATAGTACCTAAATAGCTTATAATATCTAAAATGCAGCTGGTAGAGTGTATTAAGGCTACTATATTAAGTATATTTACCTTGAGCTTAGTATTAAAAAAGCAGCTTTAGTATATACTACATATCATAATATAAAACAATTAAGACATTTTGTACTTAAAAAACCTATTGAGTAGGAGGTGAGTCTAGAGGGAAGGAATAAGTAAAAGTAAAATAAATTATTATATAGTTGGTATATAATACATTATTATTAAAATCTATTTTAATACCAAGTTGTATATAGTACATAGGCTTATATATATAAGATTTCCAAAAAGAAAATAAGAAAAGACTTTTAGTAGAAGCTTCTATAATATAAGCTGATTTACAATTAAGTTTTATACTAGCTTACTATTAATTTTATTCTATTAATACTTATTGAATACTTTTTACCTTTCTTTTTAATACTATATCTGAATAATTATTTAGAAATACTATAAACTAAATAATCCCTTAAGAATATATAAATCTATCTTATAGAATAGCTTGTTTACTATCAGGTTCTAAATTTATATTGTTAATAAGTAGAATATCTAAAGTATAGATATTATAGTTAAAAGTATTATTAAATAAAAAGATTGCTTGTTTTCCTGGAAAGACCTATTCAAAAATTGGAATTACTACCTCTAATATATATTAAACTATTTTATTACTAGTCTAATAATTGTCTTAACTACTTATATATCCCATAGACAAGTAAGACAGGTTTTTATTACATTGCAGCAAGCAACTAGTAATCAACTAGCCAGAGGTAATAACAACACCAACAGTTGGTAGGTACTGGCCTCTAGATGGCAGTGTATATATTTACGCGTCAACCACAACATCCTCTACCACAATATCCTCGATTGACAATACTATCTGTTACAGAATCTCTAGCATATATTCTTATATATACATCAACATGTATTCCTATATCATTACCATTCTTCTTGCTTTATTAACTTACGTAGTTAGTCTCATGACTCTGAGTCATGCTATTCCAGTCAATCTGATACAGATATCAGTAGACTATCAACTTCTGGCAGAACAAAATCAGGGTCCTGAGGCTCTAAGTGCCAAAATCTAGGAATGGGTCTCACAATATTATGATGACCAACTGGTACATTTCCCAGCTACAAAGGGAGCACCACAACTAGTCTATCTGCCTCAGCCAATACAGAAAAGGGTTAAGTAGGCTGATAGTTGGGTAGACTCTGATTTGAGGTCTATAACATGCTTTGATTTATCTGATATGGAGACTACCACAATAGCTGATTTGGATATTTTGGAGTACCAGTTTTCGTGGGAGGAGTGGAACTAGTAGTGGTAGAGTGTCATGGGAGCTCTCAAGTCTGTTTCGCAAAGCATTTGAGTGAGTTAGTACTAGTATATGTGGCTACATAACTCAAATAACTAACTCGCATCTTTAGTTTTTGCTCTTCTTCTTGCTTCAAGGTAGGGCTGTAGAGCGTCATGGGAGCTCTCAAGCCTGTTTCGCAAAGCTTTTGAGTGAGTACTAGTATATGTAGCTAGATAGCTCAAATAACTAACTCATATCTTTAGTTTTTGCTCTTTTTCTTACTTTGCAAAAGCTAGCTATTTCGCAAAGCCTTTGAGTGAGTACTAGATTATGTGGCCACATAGCTCAAATAACTAACTCGCATCTTTAGTTTTTGCTTTCTTTCTTTTTTTGTATTTTTTTCTCTTCTTTTTACTTCGCAAAAGCTGGCTATCGGAGGGAGGATGGGAGGTAGGGCTGGCTTGCAGAAGGCTTATAGGGAAGGGTCATAAGGGTTACAGGGGAAGAAACGCAGGCTTGCGGAGCTCGTGGGGTTTGTAGGAAGGGGTCACAGGAGTCATAAGGGAAGAAATGCAGGCTTGTAGGGCTCGTAGAGTTTGCAGAGAGGTGTAACGTGGCACGAGGGGCTGAGGGGCCAAGGGGTACGAGTGAGGCAGAAGGCAGAAGGTAGAAGCGAGGCAGGGGCAAGAGTAGGGCATAGGCAGGGGGAGAGCCGGTGAGGCAGAGGACAAAGATAGAGGCGAAGGCGAAGGTAAAGGCGGAGGTGAAGATGGAGGCCAAGGTAAGGTAAAGCAAAGGCAGAGTCGAAGGTGAGGATGAAGGTGAAGGCAGAGGCGAGGATGAAGGCAAAGGTGAAGACAAGGCAAGGCAAGGTAAGGAAAGGTGCATGAGGAAGGTATACTAGCGTGAAGAGAGAAGCAAGGTCCTGTATTATATACAAGACATTAGATAGGGATCCAATGAGAGGGCGGAGAGAGCGCACTATATATACAAGCTTCTTTCTTAGCTGGCCAAGACTACCGAAAGGATTAAGGTTTCCCAAAACCCCTTATCTCGGGAATCGAGATAATAACAATATCCAATAGGGAATAATAACAATAATGAGAGTCAGGCAGAATCCCGCCTGACTGTCAAAACTAGACTAGGAGGGGACGGTTGTGGCAGGAGAGGTGAGTCACAGGAGTCATAGGGGAAGAAACACAGGCTTGGAGGGCTCGTGTGGTTTGTAGGGAGGGGTCATAGGAGTCACAGGAGAAGAAACCTAGGATTGTAGGGCTTGCGGGGCTTGCGGGGCTCACGGGGCTTGCAGAGCTTGTAGAGCTTGTGGGGCTTGCAGAGCTTGCAAGGCTTGCGGAGCTTGTGGGGCTTGTAGGGAGGGAGGCAGGGAGGCAGCACTAGTGGAGAGAGGAAGGGAGAGTAGGAGGGTAGGAGGGTAGGGTAGGAGGGAGGGAGGGAGGAAGGGCGGGTAGGAGGGAGGGAGGGTAGGAGGGCGCTGGGAGGGTTGTTCTCTTTTGTATTTTTGTGTTCTTTTCCTATCTTTCTTCTTATATACTGGCCTGGCTGTTTAGGTGATAAAAAGTAAGTACCTCACTTCTTTATTCCTCAGTTGATAGATGCTAACCAACCCACATACCCTATAGGTAGCAGCAGTAGTAATATGTAGCACACATATTTGTACTTAAGTACCATATCTAGAGATATCTATATACATGATAAATAATAAGGAAATCTACAATAAGTATATATGTAATAGGTTCGAGAAGTACAACCTGTTGCTTTACATAACCGAAAAGCCTTATTCCTAACAAGCCTATGCAAGTGGTCCGAACTTGAAGCAGCAGTTACTGACATAATACTCCATAATACTTCGGCTATATCAAGTCTAAAATCCTTATGTGATACAGAAGGATGATACATACGATACAATATATAGCTGTTTACTAGTATCATATCTAATAGCTAGTAAAAGAGTGGCAGCTATGAACGACGACTTGCTAGCTGTATATAGTAGTATAATCGCAACTGATCCACAATATCTACCCCCCTCATATAATTGTTGAAATTATTAATTATGAGCGGAATTGTAAGGTACTTGCATATACTAGAACTAAATACTTGTTGAACAGCAGGATTGCTTTTTCTAGGTCTTTTTCGATTAGTAACTACACCATCATTAAGATCATAAATAGTAGTCGTAATGAAAACACTAGCATTATCTTGCCACCGTACATATAAGACATTATCTTTAGGAAGTACAACTAAATCATCCCATTCAAACTTCTTACTATTCTTATCCTCATATACTTGCAGCTCAATTGGAAGCTAAGCCTTGTATGTTGTACTATAAGTACCAATACCTAACTCTCGAAGGGTTGCAAATAAGGCAGTATTGCTAAAGAAACTATCAAAAAAGATACTATCTTGGCACTTGTAGTATGGCAATAGCTTTGCTAGCCTTAAGTATATTGTAGAAGTTGGAGTAAGGTTCCGAGTAATTGGAAGAGGTACTGGCAGAGGTAGTCTCATTGGCAGAAGTATTGGCAAGCTTAGTGGAAGCATTGGCAGGCCTAGTGGAAGCATTGGGAGATGTACTGGTAGAAGTTGTCTTATTGGTAAAAGTATTAGTAAGTCTAGTGGAAGCATTAGCAAGTCTAGCGGAAGCATTGGGGGACGCAGCTGAAGTGATAGTAGAAGGAGCTGAAGTACTGAAGGAGGTAGCAAGGGTATTGGCAGAAGCATTGGCAGACTTGAAGATATTTGTGGGGGTATTAGTGAGGACATTGGCACAGTATAGGTATTGACAAATCCAACAGTGCCTGAAGCTCTATCAACTCTAGAGTAGAATTCGAAACCATATATATAGCTATAATTACATATAGCATATATTTTATAACCCTCATTAATCGGCTTATTTGGCATCTTTAATGAGTGCTTTGAGCGCCCAGTAAACTGTACCATCATTTCATCAATAGAATAACTGCTTGATAGTATACATGCTAACCGGAATGAATTTGCTAGCATAGATGCTAGTGGTTTAAACTTCTTATACCATGCTGGTAATGCTGGGGGTATTGGTATTAATGGCGGTCCTGCTGAGGGTATTGGTATTAATAGTAGTCCTGCTAGTAGTAGTTCCAGTGTGGCTGCTAGTAACTTTAGTACTGCTGACAACTCTGGTACTGTTGATGGTTCTGTAGTCTGGTTGGTACGCAGTTCTAGTGATATTGCTGGTGATACTACTGGCAATACTGCTAGCAACACTGCTAGCGATACTGCTGGCGATACTACTGGTGATAGTGGTACTGCTAGTGACTCTGGTAATACCGATATGTGAAGATATCATTTAATCTCCTGAAATCAGGTCAACTCCATTACATCCATAGCTGCCTACTATGTTCTTCCCATCCAATAGTCTTCAATACTTAGGCAACCTACAATATCCATATAGATTACAAGTCCTATCTATATCTTGAGGTCTCTAATGGTGACTGGTTGTCATCCTCATGGCCCGCTATGCTTGGAGGTATAATATGTATTTGTACCATCATAAAGAACCTCCCAAATTTTCAAGTTAAAAAAATAGCTGAAGTACTCAATTGGGAAAGTCGGCTACTATGGAAGTAGTAATTTTGCATCAAACTTATGACCCTCTAATAGTATATATTCTTCTGGTAGTATTGGGGTATACACTTCCGGTACTGGCATATTAATATCCAAATCTGCTAAAGCCTTGTGTTTTGGAGGTGCCTTCGGAGCCTTTTCCTTTAGAGCCTTTGAAGCCTTCGGAGTTTTTGGAGCCTTCGGAGTCTTTGGAGCCTTTGGAGGCTGAGGATCTGAAGGACACTTACATTTTGGAGGTATAGTTGTATGTTTGTAGATGCGATATGATTATATTATATAGTAGTATGATATGTATTTACAAAAACTGGCAACATGATCATAACATACCTATTTGTTCAGACTCTTATTTATATCACTATATGAGAGACCAGTGCTCTCCAAATGTTGGTATTGTTACTATCTCTGGCTAGTTGATTGCTAGTTGCTTGCTGCAATGCAATGCGAACCTGTCTTACTTGTCCATGGGATATATTCTAAATATTCAATAGTAGCTTGCTAATATAGTAATCTATCAATAGAAAGATATTCTGGTACTGCAAGTCAACTATATAGAGTTAAAAACTCGGAGACTATAATTCTATAGCTCTTAGATTTTTATTGAAGAGGTTATATATTATTTTAAATCTTTAAATCTACATTATCTTTTCCTATTATTAGCATTGAAGATTGATTTATTATATGTAACTAGAATTTTCTCTTTTTTACCTATTAGAAGCTCTTTTAAAAGAATAGTGCCATCTTCTGTCCATTCCTATAGTCCTGAATGAAAGAGCTATTATAATACAGGTAAAAAGACATCAGCAAAAAAAAAGGTTGCGTCAGGTGCTTCGGAAGCCTATAGCAAAACTCGCGATACTGACGCCAACTATAGCCACGCACTCCATCTGGACGCAAAATCATTTAATTTATATTTCCTGACGAACAACTAACTTATAATTCTTACTCTGCGCAACTGATTTGAATCCATATTTCCTGACTCGCACCTTTTTTATGATACTTACTCTACGCAACTACTTTGTATCCTTATTTCCTGACTCACACCTCTTTTATGATACTTACTCTACGCAACTACTTTGTATCCTTATTTCCTGACTCGCACCTTTTTCATGATTCTTACTCTAGGCAACTGATCTGAATCCATATTTGCTGACTCGCACCTATTTTATTATGCTTACCTTGTTCTTCCTATATCTCATCTATCACTATTTGACACAAATCATCGCCTAGTACAGGCGCGGCTGCAATATCGCGCTTAATACCTGCATTCTATGCATTTTAAAAATGTAATTCATTCTGATGATATCTCTAAATCTAGCTAGCTTAACACCAGCAAACCAAAATAACTCTGATCCAATTGTCCAAATAAGCCCGGAATCCAACCCTAGATATCAGCGTGCAAATTAGCCTAGAATCCACCGTTCAAATAGACCTAGATATCAGCGTGCAAATCAGCCTGGAATCCACCGTGCTAATCGACCTAGATATCAGCGTGCAAATTAGCCTAGAATACACCGTTCAAATAGACCTAGATATCAGCGTGCAAATGAGCCTGGAATCCACCGTGCAAATCGACCTAGTTATTCGCGAGGAAATTAGCCTGGCCTACATATAAGCGTGCAAATGAGCCTGGAATCCACCGTGCAAATAGACCTACATATTCATGTGCAAATTAGCCTAGAATACACCGTTCAAATAAACCTAGATGTCAGCGTGCAAATGAGCCTGGAATCCACCGTGCAAATCGACCTAGTTATTCGCGTGCAAATCAACCTAGCCTAGATATCTGCCTGCAAATGAGCCTGGAATCCACCGTTCAAATAGACCTAGATATCAGCGTGCAAATGAGCCTCGAATCCACTGTACAAATCGACCTAGTTATCCGCGGGGAAATTAGCCTGGCTAGATTTCAGCGTGCAAATGAGCCTGGAATCCACCGTGCAAATCGACTTAGTAATTCGCGAGGAAATTAGCCTGGCCTAGATATAAGCGTGCAAATGAACCTGGAATCCACCGTGCAAATTGACCTAGATATTCGCGCGGAAATCTGCCTGGCCTACATATCTGCCTGCAAATTAGCCTGAAATCCACCGTTCAAATAGACCTACATATCAGCGTGCAAATGAGCCTGGAATCCACCGTGCAAATCGACCTAGTTATTCTCGAGGAAATTAGCCTGGCCTAGATATAAGTGTGCAAAGGAGCCTGGAATCCACAGTACTTACTAATCGACCTAGATATTCGCGTGGAAATCTTCCTGGCCTACATATCTGCCTGCAAATTAGCCTGGAATCCAGCGTGCAAATGAGCCTGGAATCCACAATACAAATAGACCTAGATATTCAAGAGCAAATCAGCCTGGCCTTGATATACACATGCAAATGAGCCTGGAAATGAGCCTCGATATTCGCCCTAGAATTCAAAAGCGAGCAAGTCAGCAGGTAAATTAGCCTTGATTTCCGCGTGCAAATTGAGCCTCCATACTAATGTCCACATAAGCCTCGATGTCCGCAACTATATAAGCCCATAAATCAGTGTCGAAACAAGTTCCCTATCATAACTGTAGTATAAATAAGCATATATGCATATAAATCGGTGTGTATACTGTGAGTAGCCTTGGAGAGGAATGACAGAAAAATCTCTGTCCCAGGCGGCCACACTTTTGAAATAGTGGATCTGCTAGTCTAGTCTGGCCTGGCCCCTTAGTGTCGGATTCAACTCCCGTTGACTTAGAACCTAGTCTGGTTGCCTTAGAACCAGGGACGCTGATATCTTGGCCAGGCTAGTTTGCTCGCGAACATCTAGGTCGATTTGTACTGTGGATTCCAGGCTAATTTGCAGGGGCAGATATCTAGGCCAGGCTGATTTGCACGCGAATATCTAGTCTGGTTGGCAGACTAGCGAATATCTAGGTCGATTTGCACGGTGTATTCCAGGCTAATTTGCACGCTATCTAGGCCAGGCTAATTTGCTCAGGAACATCTAGATGGTCGATTACAGGCTCATTTACACGCTAATATCTAGGTCTATTTGAAGGGTGGATTCCAGGCTCATTTGCACATCAATATCTACGTCGATTTGCACGGTGGATTCCAGGCTCATTTGCACGCTGATATCTAGGCCAGGCAGATTTGCACGCGAATATCTAAGTCGATTTGCCGGGTGGATTCCAGGCTCATTTGCATGCTGATATCTATTTGCTCGCGAACATCTAGGTCGATTAGCACGGTACACTCCGGGCTCATTTGCATCCTAATATCTAGGTCTATTTGAACGGTGGATTCCAGGCTAATTTGGAGGGAGATATCTAGGCCAGGCTGATTTGCACGGTGGATTCCAGGCTCATTTGCACGCTGATATGTAGGCCAGGCAGATTTGCACGCGAACATCTAGGTCGATTAGCACGGTACACTCCAGGCTCATTTGCATGCTAATATCTAGGTCTATTTGAACGGTGGATTCCAGGCTGATTTGCAGGGAGATATCTAGGCCAGGCTGATTTGCACGTGAATATCTAGGTCGATTTGCACGGTGGATTCCAGGCTAATTTGCATGCTATCTAGGCCAGGCTAATTTGCTCGGGAACATCTAGATGGTCGATTCCAGGCTCATTTACACGCTAATATCCAGGTCTATTTGAAGGGTGGATTCCAGGCTTATTTGCACGCTGATATCTAGGTCGATTTGTACGGTGGATTCCAGGCTCATTTGCACGCTGATATCTAGGCCAGGCATTTGCACGGGGATTCCAGGCTCATTTGCACGCTGATATCTAGGTCGATTTGTACGGTGGATTCCAGGCTCATTTGCACGCTGATATCTAGGCCAGGCAGATTTGCACGCGAATATCTAGGTCGATTTGCAGGGAGAGATCTAGGCCAGGCTCATTTGCACGCTGATATGTAGGCCAGGCAGATTTGCACGCGAACATCTAGGTCGATTAGCACGGTACACTCCAGGCTCATTTGCATGCTAATATCTAGGTCTATTTGAACGGTGGATTCCAGGCTAATTTGCAGGGAGATATCTAGGCCAGGCTGATTTGCACGGTGGATTCCAGGCTCATTTGCACGCTGATATGTAGGCCAGGCAGATTTGCACGCGAACATCTAGGTCGATTAGCACGGTACACTCCAGGCTCATTTGCATGCTAATATCTAGGTCTATTTGAACGGTGGATTCCAGGCTGATTTGCAGGGAGATATCTAGGCCAGGCTGATTTGCACGTGAATATCTAGGTCGATTTGCACGCTGGATATCCAGGTCATTTGCACGCTGATATCTAGGCCACGCAGAATATCTAGGTCGATTAGCACGGTGGATTCCAGGCTCATTTGCACGCTAATATCTAGGTCTATTTGAACGGTGGATTCCAGGCTAATTTGCAGGCAGATATCTAGGCCAGGCAGATTTCCACGCGAATATGTATCTAGGTCGATTAGTACGGTGGATTCCAGGCTCATTTGCACGCTGATATCTAGGCCAGGCAGATTTGCACGCGAACATCTAGGTCGATTAGCACGGTACACTCCAGGCTCATTTGCACGCTGATATCTAGACCAGGCAGAATATCCAGGTCGATTAGCACGGTGGACTCCAGGCTCATTTGCACGCTAATATCTAGGTCTATTTGAAGGGTGGATTCCAGGCTTTTTTGCACGCTGATATCTAGGTCGATTTGTACGATGGATTCCAGGCTCATTTGCACGCTGATATCTAGGCCAGGCAGATTTGCACGCGAATATCTAGGTCTATTTGAAGGGTGGATTCCAGGCTAATTTGCAGGCAGATATCTAGGCCAGGCAGATTTCCACGCGAATATCTAGGTCGATTAGTACGGTGGATTCCAGGATATCTAGGTCTATTTGAATGGTAGCTTCCAGGCTAATTTGCAGGCAGATATCTAGGCCAGGCTCATTTGCACCCGAGTATGAATTCATAGAATTCATGCATTCGAGGCCTCTCTATGTATATATATATTAATTCATACATTCGCACCCTCTTTAAATACGTATGAATTCATTCATGCACAGCCTAGAGTCTAAAATATATGAATTCACAGGAAGCACGGGACGCAGCTTGGCTGATACGAAGCATGGGACGCAACCTGGCTGACAGGAAGCTCCGGACGCAGAAAAATACCACCACCTAAGTGATAGGAAGCCATATGACGCACATGAAGATGTCGCGCTTCCTGACGCAAAATTTTTTTTGCTGATGGACTTCTTGATAATAGTGAACAATATTTTCTCTTTCATACCCATTAATATAAATACCCTTCCATATATTCTTCCATTTAAACTTAAGCTTATTTAACCAATTCTGAGCTGTTCTTCTTAAGATTAATTTCTTTGACTTAAACTTGTAGAAAAGAATCTTATTCACCTCTTCTGCCTTATTAGTTATATCCTCCTCTTGTAAATATTCCGTAATTGCTTGTACCAGACCTAAAGAAGTAAGTTTTTCTCCTACACCTGTAATGTACTCTTGCATTGCTAAAAGAATACCCTTATCTTCAAGCCAAGAATATATGAACTTATTTTTGCCTTTTAAACCAACCTTAATATATCTGAAAGATATCTATAATCTTTCTCAATTGCATAAAGACCTAGCGTCAGATATGTCCACTGCAGAACGGGCAAAGGGAATCTTCAGAGCTGGCGGAATAGGCTAGATGATTCAGTTGACCCAATGTGTAGGACGTGCGGAAGAGAGGTGGAGACAGGCAGGCACGTAGCCCTGGTATGTCCACGGGGGGAGGAGATTGGGAGAAGGTGGGGGACGTGGGAGGAGATGGATGACCGGAGGAGGTGGTTGAAGAAGATAAAGGACGGGGGGGAGGAGCAAACGGTAGACTTGGTGGAGGCGTTTTTCTCGAACCTTGATCTGACCTGAGGGGTAGAAGGGGGGCGGTGGGGTGCGGTTACGAATCTACTTTGTAATTAGGGGAAGGGCTGGCAAGAGCGTGGTGGGGGAGGCATATTTACTCGGGGGCTGGCCGGAAAAGAGGGCGTGGAGGGGGAGGCAGGGGTTATTTCGGTTATATTGTTTCTTTGGTTCGGGAGGCAGGACGTTTATGTAGCCCGTTGTTCCGAGGGTGTACCGAGTCTTTTAAGATGAGGGATCGGGGCCGCTTCATAGCCTTAGGCTCCATAAGCGTATAGACTTCAAAAAAAAAAAAAAAAAAAATAAAGACCTAGCAGTGCCTGTAACTCATCCAAAAGATTCAGCTACTACTAGTGATAAAGTTTCATATTTCACAAAGTCGCTTTAGCTATAACTACATAGTATATGAAGTGTAGAACTGCTGTATGCTGCATCAAATTTTGTCAAACAGGTGCTTCTCTTTTCGATAGCAATAACTTTTTTAAGTTCTCAACTGTACTTTCAAGATCTCCTTCTTTATTTTCCGCTTATGTTAGTACTGCTCCAGCTACAGCAGGTTGGGCCAGTCGATCAGAAGGTATTTCTGAAGTATTCTTAAAATACCCTGTAATTAATGGAGTACCAGTAGCTGCTATTTAGAAGTCCTGCTTTCTCTTTTTATCCCGCCACATTGTTTGCCTTGACTGTTGACTTCCCCGATAGTATTTTATTGTAGATACAGACTCGGAATCTTCCATTATAGAAGCCTTTAGTTTTGCTCGCTTAAAGAGTAATATTACTGCTGATCAATAGGTCTTCTAAGACATATGCTAAAATTTCCTATTTAGGTAATGTTTGCAAGCGGTATTCAAATATAATAGCTCCATACTTTTGGGCAATTGCAAATGCCAAAAGTATTGATGAGTGTACTAGAGAAATGACCAAACTGTTACGGCTGAGATTATGCACACCGGGCCGGCACCACCTGATGGTGGGTGGCCTGAAGTCAACCCCGCTTTCCTATATATATGCTCCCACTTCTTGTATCTAGTTATTCCTCTCTAAGGTCTTGCATCGCTGGGTTTACTTTATATTGAATGAATCTATATTCTTCGCACCTTGTGCACCCAGTTAGGCCCGAGCAAGTGATTACCTACCCGGGAATCGGCTGATTCGCGAATAGGCCAGCCCAGTCGCCAATGGGCTGGTTCCCCGGCAGGCCAGCCAGCCCAGGAATGGGTTATTCCTGCGTGGGATGCTCTCACAAGGAATTAGCTAAATACAAGATTTTTTTTTTTTTGGAAGTCTGTACGTCTATGAAGCCTAAGGCTATGAGACGGCCCCGTTCCGCCCCTTTAAAGGTTTGGTACTCTCACGGAACAACGAGTTGGCTAAAGGCCCTGCCTTCCAAACCAAAGAGAACAAAATTGACTGCGTCTAACGAAAGTGACTGCCCTGGGACCCTTGGCACACAAAACTATTGGCTTGGCCCACAACCTCCCTTCTTACATCTATAACCTTCGCATCTTTGTCTTCCTTCCCTCTTCCTTTTCTTCCTTCTCTCTATCCAGCCTCGCCAAAGCGAGGACAGCGGTCAGCCCTTACCTTCATCCGGCTAAATGGTTGCCCGGGGCAATGCTTTGATAGACCATATATTGACACTCAACCTAGGTCAATATTCGAGAAAAACGTCTCGACCAAATCTACCGTATGTTCCATGCCCCTATCCTTTATCTTCTTCATCCATCTTCTCCGCTCATCCATCTCCTTCCAACTTCATCCGATTTCTTCCCCACGAGGACAGACCAGGGCTACGTGCCTGCCTGTCTCAATGTGTGTTCCACATGTTCGCAAGCCTTGATGTTATTTTTTTTATCACTAAGTACAATTTATATTCGTAAGCATCGATGTATTATTTTTTATTATTGCATGCAATTCATGGTCCTCAGCACTGATGTATTTTCATGTTCCATGTACCCTCACGAATTTACTACATTTGGTAATCATATTCCCGAGGAGGCCAACTTATGAAATGGCCTCCGGAGGAATTTCATTTTTGCATTCCCGGGCAGGCCAACATTCGTGCGACCTGTCGCTGGAGATATACGGTCGTTGGAGGTATCTTACACTGGAGGTATACGGTCGTTGGAGGTCGCTGCAGATATACGGTCGTTGGAGGCATACCGCCGCTGGAGATATACCGCCGCTGGGGATATCCTGTCGCTGGAGATATACGGTCGTTGGAGGCATACCGCCGCTGGGGATAACCTGTCGCTGGAGATATACGGTCGTTGGAGGTATCCTACGCTGGAGGTATACGGTCGTTGGAGGTCGCTGCAGATATACGGTCGTTGGAGGCATACCGCCGCTGGAGCTGGAGATATATCGTCGCTGGAGGCATACCGTCCCTGGGGATATACCGTCGCTGGAGGTATACGGTCGTTGGAGGTATACGGTCGTTGGGGGTATACGGTGGTTGGAGTTATACCGTCGCTGGAGTTATCCTGTCGCTGGAATTATCCTGTCGCTGGAGGTATACGGTCGTTGGGTTATATACATTGTGGCTGGAGATATCCTGTCGCTGGAGGTATACGGTCGTTGGAGGCATGTGGTCGTTGGAGGCATACGTCGTTGGGGGTATATGGGACTGGGGATATCCTGTCGTTGAAGGTAACGGAACGCAAGTCGAAACCCACGTTGTTGGCCATGATTGTGGGGACGTGAACACGTTAAACGAAACTGAAGGCACTCACTTTGACCATTGTTCAAAACAACTATCCAAGCGACGNTCCGTTCACGTCATTTTATCATACCCTATATTAGAGCACCTAATCGTAATCTTTACTCTCGAACACTACGTTTTTAGTTTGATTTCCGTACAAGTGTTCCTTATGGTAAAAGAACCTTTACCGGTGTTCATGACCAAGCTATAACGTTCAACCACTATTTACAGAAAACCAACGAAATTCACTGGTTTGGTCTACATAAACTTGATTCAACTTACCATAAACGGAATCGGGTTGCAACTAAACGAACTTCGACGGCTATACGGTTTAGACATATCTAAACACTCGGATTGTATTCTCGAAACTCTATCGCAAATCGAGATATCAGGTATTGTATTACGGTTTAACGTAGTTCATACACATTTTATCGGTTGAGAGGCTAAAAGAAATTTGTGGAATAAACAACGAAGTTGTTGGAATCTACAAAACATGGGTATTTTACCTGGTCCTATTTTCCGTCATTGGGTCTCTAAAACCAGTTATGAGAGTTCTATACAACACCGTGGTTATAATTTGAGGAGCTCAAACACAATCCCCGCGCGACCACTAGTGCCACTATAGACAGACTTATAGCTATACAAGACCGGATGGGCCCTTAAACCGACTAAACGCTTATCGGAGCGC
>ML121599.1:37222-63706 GCA_003788615.2 Terfezia boudieri ATCC MYA-4762 | reverse complement strand
CTACTATACGGCTTGACCTAACCACCCGACCCGAAAGTCTCTCTCCGTAACGTCTAGACTTGTGGCCCCTCTCTAGTGAACATGTACGGTACCGATGTTCAAGTGAGACCTACCCGTCTGAAAGTTAAGAGTGTTCTACTCCATTACGGAGTGTGAGACACGGTTTGTACCGTGTACACGTTTGGCACAGATGTAAGCCGTGGAGGTTGGTGCCGTCGTAACCCTTTACTTCAACGGCCGTAACTGGAGGTAGCCCCCTACGACTTTACGAGGTCAGTCGAACCTGCGTAAATGGCTGCTAACGGAGCCCAAAGTCCGCTGTATAAAGTGTTTCCTTCTTTGCAAACTACCCGTGCTTGCGCATGGTTCAGCAATCGGTAACGCGAGACCGTTCATCGAGCAGTACGCCGTGTAAAGCTGGTTCGTTTCGCATAAGTATAGACCTGGATGGATCACAAAGTGGTCCACAGAGAACAGCCAGACATTTCACAACCGTCGCGAGCGTGTGCCCATACAACGTGTCTTTTGTGCCAAAGTGTAGGCACCATGTTGACCCCTTACGGAACGCATCGAGCCGTTGTCACCACCACTTGCAGTTCACTTCTCATACCGTTCAAGCGCGGTCTAACTGCTACAGTCCGGCTACTGACGTCCTCTCGTGTCTAAGATCCTACCCCATCCGCAACTTGTATGCGTCATCGTTAAGACCCGATGCTCGACACATAAATACACCAGACCAACGCCTAAGTACAACCAGGTAACAACCTCTGTTCCGCACCCTGCAAACATCAAAACAACTATTTCAACCTACTACAAGCCAACCCAAAAGCGAGTTGAAAAACAAAAACTTTCACCCTATAAGTAACCAAACACCAACTGAGATACAAGAAAGATATGAGTCAGTCTCTCCGGTTCGCGAACAAGGGGCAACTAGAAATAACGTGACCGGTTTGACCGCTCAACCGTCAACCTAGTACGGTTAATACTCGGCTCCCCAAGAAATATTAATCTCCAACAGTGGTTAATTTCGTTGAACACTTTCTGGGTACAA
The DNA here is from genome assembly GCA_003788615.2 of Terfezia boudieri ATCC MYA-4762. Lineage (NCBI taxonomy): Eukaryota > Fungi > Ascomycota > Pezizomycetes > Pezizales > Pezizaceae > Terfezia > Terfezia boudieri. Next base: position 62,655 of record ML121599.1, on the reverse strand, counting down.
GCTCCAAAAAGTACAAGTTCCAAAAGGTCAAGAGACAAATGCCTCGGAGTCCAAGGTTGGCACCGGGGCATCTCTCTCACCATATCGCGACATAGACTTTGTACAAGGTATTTCAGTCACCGTTAAGTATGTTAAAGGTCCCCGTTATGTTGGCAAAAGAGCAACACATATTTAAGGGGCTTTCATTCAGAGTGCGTATAGGCTTAGAGACCGAGAACGATTATTGTTATAAGGTCATTGGACTTAAGATTACGGCGACCGAAGGCATACCGACGTTGGGGGTAGGTGGCTGGTGCTGGAGGTATACGGTCGTTGGAGGCATACCGCCGCTGGAGATATACCGTCGCTGGAGATATCCTGTCGCTGGAGGTATACGGTCGTTGGAGGCATACCGCCGCTGGAGATATACCGTCGCTGGGGATATCCTGTCGCTGGAGGGATATCCTGTCGCTGGAGGTATACGGTCGTTGGAGGCATACCGCCGCTGGAGATTTACCTCATTTTATCATGCCATATATTAGAGCACCTAACCGTAATCTTTACTCTCGAACACTACGTTTTTAGTTTGATTTCCGTACAGGTGTTCCTTATGGTAAAAGAACCTTTACCGGTGTTCATGTCCAAGCTATAACGTTCAACCACTATTTACGGAAAACCAACGAAATTCACTGGTTTGGTCTACATAAACTTGATTCAACTTACCATAATCGGAATCGGGTTACAACTAAACGAACTTCGACGGCTATACGTTTTAGACATATCTAAACACTCGGATTGTATTCTCGAAACTCTATCGCAAATCGAGATATCGGGTATTGTATTACGCATACACACATTTTATCGGTTGAGAGCTACAAGAAATTTGTGGAATAAACAACGAAGTTGTTGGAATCTACAAAACATGGGGATTTTACCTGGTCCTATTTTCCGTCATTGGGTCTCGAAAACCAGTTATGAGAATTCTATTCAACACCGTGGTTATAATTTGAGGAGCTCAAACACAATCCCCGCGCGACCACTAGTGCCACTATAGACAGACTTATAGCTATCTATACAAGACCGGATGGGCCCTTAAACCGACTAAGCGCTTATCCGGTCGGGTCACCGCTTAACCGACCAAAAAAAAAAAAAAAAAAGATTTATGAGTCATGAGGACACGTTAGGGTTATTCCTCTGATACTCCTCGGTGGGCCTTTGGGCCCACCGCTTACCCGACCAGAGGGGCCTTTCGGTGTGCCCGACCGGATGCATGCTTACAACCGGACGGGCCCTTACGTTTTTACTTTAAGGAGGCCTCCGGTAAATTATTCAACCGGAGGGGTTCCATTCTACATAATGGATTAGAGTTCCCACTGGCTATTCATTTTGTTCATTGCATTCAAATTAGCCATTCTAGAAGAGGCAATTGCCAAGTTCGTATCTGTCTTGTGCTGCGTTATCATATATATCTTGCCCATTCAAGACTACATGCAATTGCTATCTATGATCATGTATATTCCTTACAGAATCCAACCCACTAGACTTTCCATTTAGTGAGATGAGATTGTTGAACTCTATCAAGCCTTTGGACTTGAGATGGATGTGCGAGGTTTTCCATGTTCGAGGTTTTCCATGTTCGAGGTTTTCCATGTTCGAGTTTTCCATTTTCTATTTTAATACTCCAAGCGTATTTTAAATGCTCAACTTCTCCTATAAATTCACTATTATTATTAGATCATAAAATGTTAGAAGAGCTATAAAGCTGAATCTATAATGTCATTGCAGATGTAACAGACACGGACTAATAATATTAATATCATATTACTTGTACTAATGAGTTTAACTTACCATTTTATCTTCTAATCGAACCATATGGTCAGATCCATTTATATTGTCCATCAGGGTAATGGAGCATATCAATTAGGAACCCGTTCAATGTGTCTATATATTTATAAATTCAAGTGCGTTATGTACCAAATGCAATAATTTAATAAATTGCCCGCGGGCGGCCGATGCCTGTGAGAGGCCCATATGCAATACTGATATTTAGCAAGTCTACAGATTCGTATGTTCAGCTGACTAGCAAGTATTCATTGTGGTGGAATTAAGTTTGCGGATGTCAGCTAATTGTTTCATGCTTCGCTCTTTGTTCTGCATGCTGTTCTTTGTTCTCTTTGACGGTTTGACCTGTCCTTCGTAGCTGCTGCCGCTAACGTCGCTGCTGCTGCTACTGTTACAGCCATTTGCTGATGCCGCAGTCTATTGCTACAGTGGCTATTTAAATCACACAAAAGTCCCGTCTGTATTCGAGATGTTAATGCAATACAAGCCTCATCAGTCCTCTATGCACACATTGTAGACATGGAGTCGCGAGCCTACACTTTAACTGGCCGGCATACGTATCACGTGGCAAGTCTACCTTAACTGGCCACAGTCTGCAACACTATCTTAACTGGCCTGTATACGCATATCCACCGGTGAGTCTACTTAACTGACCGAGTATTTTCTTAAAGCAAAAAAGCTGATGGTGAATTACAGACGAGGTTTCAGGAAATCATGGCCAGTGAGGCCATGGTTAATACGCAATTCGAGGGCACAGTCAAGTCGATAGCTGGTGGGGCGAACCAATGGCGATTTTTGAAGGGAATCGCCAGACTAACCAGACAAAGTGGGGAGAGAGTAGGGACATTAGCAGCAGCACAATCGACATTGATAGACCACGCAACAGACACAGATAGCATGAGGCATCTCTATAGACAGTGCTCGATTCATCCCTCCCAATCTTCAGAATATACCTTTCTACCATCTTGTGCCCAATTGTCAGCCCTCACCCTGCCAGCAATGAGTCGACTTATTATCGGCATAGATCTTGGAACTGTAGCCACTGGTGCTGCGTTCACTTTCGCAAACCCAGAATGGGAACAAGTATGGGGCTATACTAGCACTATTCCAGTTCTCTGTTTACTAACCTCTGTTACTCTCCAGTTCACTTCTCCGGTTGAGAATTACAGTGTAATAACTCTTGAGCCACCTGGCTTTAATTTTCCTGTTTATAATGAGGCAAGAGGTGAACTATGTCCTTATACTATGAAGGAAGCTAATATTGCGTGCAAGGCCGTTCCCAGTATCTCGAGAGAATCAAGCGAACAGGAACTGTCATGAAACGGGGGTTTGAAGCTAAAGAGGAGGCTCGGGTGGTAAAAATGAAGTTCATGAAGCATGCGTTTAGCGGCTATTCAGGACTGGAAGTGTGGGAGGACAGAACATATATGCATTTGCTTATACACGTTGGAGTGTACGAGCATGCAATATACATATATTTGGTATTGTACAAGGAATATATATGATCATAGATAGCAATTGTATGTAGTTTTGTATGAGCAGGGTATATATGATTACGCAGTATCAGGTGATATGAATTTAGCAATTGCCTCTTCTAAAATGGCTAATTTGAATATGAACAGCCAGTTGAACTCTAACTCATATAATGGAAATTTCCAGATCATGCTACTATATCGGGAATAAATACGTTGAGAGTTGTGTGTCCTGCGAGGTCCACCTGCATTATGCATAAGCTAGCAGCTATTTCTGGCAGCTACTGCCGACAGGTTATCGAGGGCAAGCAAAGATCATGATCAGTTGGACATGATCATAGATCCGTCGTCTGTACTGTTCACAATGTGCTTAGTTATATACTATATTCCTAATGAAGTCTACAGCCTGTAGTATTCCGAATATTTGCCCCGTCCCCAGCTTGACCTAGCATTATGGCTGCATTATTTTTTTCATATCCACCACACACCTGGTTACCCTGAACTCGCCAACTCCAATATAGCCAATATCCGCTTTTTCCCTAGCTCGATATATAGCCTGCGATATGCCAGATATTCGCTTCTTTTCCAGCTCGATATTAAGCTTGCAATATACTCATTCGCTTCCCTACCTCAATATTCAGCTAGTGATAAACCCAATATTCGCCCCGTCCCTAGCTTGATGTGCAACCACCCAGCTATATGGCTGCATTATTGTTTCATATCCACCACACGCGTGTTTACCTTGCACTCGCCAACTCTGATACAGCCAATATTTGCTTCTTCCCCAGCTCGATATTCAGCCTGCAATATACTCAATATTCGCTTCTTCCCCGACTCGATATTCAGCATGCGATATACCCAATATTCACTTCTTCCCCAGCTCGATATCCAGCTTGTGATATACCCAATATTCGCCCCGTCCCTAGCTTAACGTACAAGCACCCAGCTATATGGCTGTGTTAGCTTTTTATATCCACCACATGCGTTTTTGCCTTGAACTCAACTACCATATAGCCAATATTTGCTTCTTCCCCGACTCGATATTCAGCCTGCAATATACCCAATATTCGCTTCCCTACCTCGATATTCAGCCTGCGATATACCCAATATTCGCCCCATCCCCAGCTTGACGTACAAATACCCAGCCATATAGCTGCGTTATTTTTTCACATTTATCATATACGTGTTTTTCTGAACTCACCAATACGGAACCTTTTTTCCTTTCGCATATCTGCTTCTCCTTAGCGGGAGGGAAGGGGTGGTGCAAACCAGCCGCATCTCCGTGTATATATTCTCCACTTTTGCTACCTTGGTGTTAATTCCCACTGTCATTCCCAATGATATATATATAAACCAGAATCACACCCGGTCCGTGAATGGTATAGCAAGTACCCCCCCTTCTTATCCTTCCCAAATAGAAACCCTCCGGGTAAGGGGGCAAAACAATGGTGGTAAAATTGAACAATTCAGCAGTCACCACCTACCGAGCAGGCCATAGGCAAGCTCAATGATCAGGGCGGTTTTTTCACAATTTTTAAAAACTTTTCCCATCGCATTATATTTTGGGTTTTGTATGCAATGTAGATGGTGATGAATGTTTTGAATACAACGTATGTTGAACATATCATGACATTGGTACATGCGATGCTAAATTAGCGTGAGGTTGATGAATGGAGTGGGGATTTTTTTTTTTTTTTTTTTTTTTGGAAGTCTATACGCCTATGGAGCCTAAGGCTATGAGGCGGCCCCGTTCCCTCATCTTAAAAGACTCGGTATGCTCACGGAACAATGAGCAAAACAACAACTCTGAAATAACTGTAGAAGACCTGCTACCTATATGGGTGCGAAATGCTGAACAAGGTAAAGCCATTACCAATCGCTGCGCAAATCCACCTTCTTCCTTCCTCTCTCAAAGTCATAAGCCTCAATTGGGAGCCACTGTCCCCTCATCTTTAGGTGACTCCCAATGGAAACTATCCTGTCCAAAAACACTACAACGGAGCTGGTGGCTTTCCCCAGTCTCCGGGTATCTACCAGGAGCCAACGTGCCCCCATAACCCCATGTACTCCTGTATCCTGTATAATATCTGCCATGGGTCTCTGGCAGAGGACCCCATGAATCACAATCGCCTTTGCCTTTGATCTATCGCTAGGTGATATAATTGGTGGGGGTGTTTTGGCTGTCGGGTTTTCTTACCAGCCTTTGCTGCCGAACGTGGTGCAGCCTGTTTTTTTGTAGCTGGAGGTGGAACTACTGGAGCCTCGTTCTCATCCTCATAACCAGACAGGTCTTCATACATGTCTGACCTGTCTGCCATTACAATATCCTCTTTGTCTCTTGCCCCCTTCTCCTCAATCTCTGCCTCTGTTTGTACTACTACTTCTACCTGTACCTTCTTTATCTCCTCCACAATATGGTCTAGCTGGGTTGCGACCGATACTATCTCAACCGGTAGTGCCTTACCCTTTTGCCTGCCATTTCTTCTGCTCAGAAACCAGCATCTTCCTTGACCTCTCTCCTGCTTCTTTCTCCGCCCACTCCTTCCAGTTTCTCTCATATATCTGTAGTTGGTTTCCTGCCAACTGTGATGTGGTAGCGGTGTGTATATTCTACTACCTGCATAAACAGCAACTATATCGTCCCAGAGGACCTATTACTAAGCTAGCTAGCGTGATCTACTAAGATCCTAGAGATAAGACCACACATCCCCCCTGAAAAAAAGGCGAGGACGGCCTCGGAAAAAAAGAAAAAAAAAAAAGAGATCAACCAACAACAGAAAAGCTACCGAACTAAAAGTGCTAACTGCTCAAACACAAAAAATGCCCATGATACCTCCATCAACATCATGCAACTAACTAACTAATTCTCCTTCAATGTATGGCTTGAGCCTGTATCCATTTATAGGATTCTTGAGATATCCAACCTTTTTTCCAGTGATCAATGGATCCATGCGTAACTTGTAGACATTCTTATCCCAGACTGCATAGATAATGAAAGGGCCTGTCCAACGAGAGGCAAGCACCGGTGTAAATCCTTTCGCATCGTATTTGGATTCCTGCTTCCATACCTTATCACCCAGCTGAAACTGGATGTACATCTTGGGATTCTTCGCTTCTTTAACCTCTTGGAGGCCTGGAATTGTATTATATAGGTATTGGAGACATTTGGTGATCAAAGCCTTGTGGTCTTCATCAGTCCGAGGGACTGGAGCTATGGTAAGGTCGATAGGCATGCGCAGCTCCGTGCCCAACATAAGCATCGCCAGAGACGCTCCAGTAACCGTATGAGGAGTGCTGCGGTAGGCCCACAACACTGACTGAAGCAGCAGCGCCAGTATGCCTTCTTAGCCTCTATTGTATCGTGTGTTTCGTCCACTGTCTCCACCTGTTGTAGTTCATCGTCTTTGATCTTCGCAATCACCTCTGCATCAATAGCTATTCCAATGCCCATTATATTGTCTTCTCCGCCTCTATCATCAACTGCCTGTTCAACCTCAACCTCAACTGCCTCCTGCATAGCTCGTTTGAGCATTGTCTTGATTGTTCTGACCACTTGCTCAATCTTCCTATTAGACTGAGGGTAGTAGGGTGTTGAAAGGTGGTGTTTGATATGTAGAAGTCTGCAGAGTGCCTTAATGATTAGATTAACGAAATGCGTACCATGGTCAGACTGTAGAGAGATTGAGCAGCCATATCTAGTGACGATATTGTTGTATATGAATTCGGCTGCAGTTTCCGGGGACACATCCTTTGTTGCAGCACCTTCAGCCGATCTAGTCAACCAATCTACTGCCAATATTGCAAACCTTACACCAGTAGCCACATCTTCAGGGAACGGTCCTGCAAAGTCGATCGACCAGTGAGAGAAGATATCTGTGGGTGAGATACCGTATCCTAGGGTAGCTAGTGGGTTTGGCTTAGAGAATTGCTGGTATTGCTGGCAAGCAGATATGTGGCGTTCAATGATTTTGGCTGCAGCTGGGATCCAGAACCGTTGGCTAAAGACAGCGTAGCAGGATCTCAAGCCCCTATGACCTATCCCATCATGAATCATGATCAGAACTTCCTTTGTTCTTTCTACTGTATCCAATACTTCAACTCATCTATACTCTCCATCTTCACTTCTCCTATTAACCTTTCTCATAGTCCATACCCTATCTTCCGCAAGCTGCATTTTTGAAGCCAGCTGTCTAACTGCTCTCGCTAGAATCTTGTCTTGCGGGAGTGATATGCCATCCGTAAGGAATTGATGAACATGCTTTAAAGCCTGAAGCTTAATTTCTTTACTTTTGGTAAGGATTGGTATGTTCTGGTCTGCCCGGGAATTTTGCTGATTCGCGAATAGGCCAGCCCAGTCGCGACTGAGCTGGTCTCCCCGGGAAGCCACACGATTCTTGGGCGGGCTGGCCTACGCACGAATGTTGGCCTGCCCGGGAATGCAAAAATGAAATTCCTCCGGAGGCTATTTCATAAGTTGGCCTCCCCGGGAATATAATTACCAAATGTAGTAAATTCGTGAGGGTACATGGAACATGAAAATACATCAGTACTGAGGAACATGAATTGCTCGCAATAATAAAGAATAATACGTTAATGCTTGCGAACATAAATTGTACTTAGTAATAAAAAAATAATATCAAGGCTTGCAGATAAAAATGTAATCAAACAAAAAAAAACACAAGGAATATAAAATACATCAGCGCATACGAACATGAATTGTACTCAATAATGAAATATCGCCAGTGATCCTCCAAGTCTTCTTCCAAGTCCGCTTCCAAGTCTTCTTTCAAGTCCGCTTCCATGGCGATCCAAGCACGAATCTTTTGTTTAAGAACTCCATTAGCTTGTTCAATTAAGCCTTGACTTTGGGGATGTCGTGGACGCCCATGAATAATTTGAATTCCATAACCTCGTATAAGAATAACTAAGGCACCCTTAAACTCTATACCATTATCGCATTGTAAAATACGTGGTGGACCAAATAATGATATCCAAGACATAATTGCTTTCGCAACTTCATTTGAAGATTTTGATTTCAGTGCATATGCAGCTGAAAATTTACTAAAATGATCACGAACATGAAGAATCCACTTGTATTCTTCATCTGGGTTACCTCGCATGTCAATTAAATCAATTTGAACACACTCCCACAACTGATTAACAATAATTGGCTCATTCCTGGGCAGGCTGGCCTGCCGGGGAACCAGCCCAGTCGCGACTGGGCTGGCCTATTCGCGAATCAGCCGATTCCCGGGTAGGCCAGAACAGGTATAAGGGGTGCTTCTTGCAAGGTCACTGTAGTGAGTGCCATGCCTTGCGAAGTTGCTGTAGTGAGCATTGTATCTTGTGAGGTTGTTGTAGCAAGCGCTGCCTCTTGCGAGGTTGTTGTAGTGAGTGCTGCCTCTTGCGAGGTTGTTGTAGTGAGCCTATCGACTCCAACATAGGCTGTGGAAACTGGTAAGAAGTCGTCCTCTTCTTGTTCTTCTTCTCGCAAATTCTTTCTGAGTCACTGACTTTCTCCAAGTCGCTGACCTTCTCCAAGTCACTGATGTTGCTCGCTAACAGGAACAACACAGTACCTGATTAGTCTCTCTTTAGTAAACCCTTCCTCCAACTCCAAGTCAGTATAAACCTCCTCACATAAGCTAATCTCCGCAGCCGGCTCATAGAACAATAAAGGAAACCCTGCATTCAGCGCTTTTCCACCACTCTTATCCGCATAGACAGTGTAATGTATTGTAGGGGATTAGGATGATCTGATTAGATCTGATCTGATTAGATAAGATACAGGCAAACCTCTATAATAGCATAACGTCGGTTCTATGCTATTAGAGGAGTTATGCATTTATAGAGGTTTTGCTTGGCATCACGTGAATATGGTAATATAATGTCGACAACATCAGCCCTGCACTTTCCCCGCTCCCCCTGGTGCCCCACTACTTCCACTACCCCCACTACCTCCACTACCTCCACTACCTCCACTCGCCCCGCTAACTTCCACTCTCTCCGCTGCCTCGAAAATAAGATGTGATTGGAGTTTGCCGTTGGGGTTTCCGAAGTTGCAGAGTAGCCAAGCGGCGCTCAGGATTATGGAGATCTTGCTGTACCGCTATGGCAGCCCTCATCTACCACCTCAAATGCAAGACTAAGCATTCCCGGATCCCATTGTTGTTGGATATAGAGCTTGAATGTTGCTAGAGTTTCTCGGAGATCGCATGTGGGAATTAAACGTGAGGGTTCAGAGTCATCTTCATCATCTGCCGTTGGTATACAGTCAAACCTTGCTATAAAATCTGGCCTTTTCTGTCCGGTATAGCAAGGTTTCCGGTATAACGAGGTCCGGTATAGCAAGATTTGACTGTAGTAGGGCGGTATGGGTCTAACAGACGATCTAGAGTAACTTCTTCACTATCTTCAATAATTTCATCAGTTGGGTCCGCCCCCATGCTACTATTGTACAAGTAGGTAGATATGCAGGGTATATTGTTAGCACTTGGCAGGATTGGGACTGGTAAAATGCTATGCATGCTATTACAGGGTTATTATCACAACCGTCCCTTCCCAGCCTAGCCTGACCTCGTTATTGTTATTCGTTGTTCCTTCTGGCATCACCTGCGACGCAGGTGATAGCGTTGTTATCTCGGCTCCCGAGATAAGGGGTCTCGGGAACCTTATTCCTTCCGATGGCCTTGGCCAGGAAGGAAGCCTGTATATATAGCTTGCTCTCTCCGCCCTCTCGTTGGATCCCTATCCAACGTCTTGTATACCTAATACAGGATCTTGCTTCTCTCCACGCTGGTGCACCTTCCTCGTGCACCTCCCCTTGTCTTGCCTTGCCGTGCCTTGCCTTGCCTTGCCTTGGCCTCCATCCTCGCCTTCGCCGTCGTCTCCGACTCCGCCTTTGCCTTGCCTTGCCTTGGCCTCCGTCTTCGTCTTTGCCTTCGTTCTCTGCCTTGTTCGTACCCCTTGACCCCCTCAGCCCCTCGCGCCACGTTACACTACGTTGGATCGCTCTGCTCAACCGGTACGGACACCATGAACACCAACGAGATCCCTCAGCCTCCAGGAGCCAGGTTTCAAGCCTGGCGGAGCCTCCCAATCCCCTCCGAGCCCAACGACCTCATTATATACCGCCGCCAAATCATCGATATCTTTCTCGCCACCGATAACCTGGCCAGCGAGCAGTGCAACGAGCTCACCCAGGCTCAAAACCAGCTCACCCAGGCTCAAAACCAGCTGCAGGCCGCCAGGGACGAGATCACCCTGCTTCGGGAAGATGCCGCGTGTTATGGTGCAGGACTGACGGGGGTGGGAATATCAGGTGTTATGTCGCAATTTGATGGATTGGAGGCCTGACGACCCCGCTCTCTTATATATACGCACATATCCTGTATCTAGCTTTTGGCTCTTCGAGCAATGTTCTAAGTTCGAAGTCCAGTTCTAAGTTCAACCCGCACCCGTACGTGCACCCAGTTAGGCCCGAGTTTGGTGATCGTGATATCGCTCGCTCCAATTCCCCCAATTTCCCCATGTTCCGACAACATTGCCATGGTCACCGGCTCGCCCCTAACATTACATTGCTCCTAACCCCTGGGACCGGCGATATTGCTCTATTCGCCTCTCCTATCTCTATACTTGTCGGAAACCCCTTCCAGAGCACCCTAGAAGCCACATTACTTCGCTTGCACAGAGTCTAAACAGCCCTACGGTCGGACGGTCGGATAACCCCCAAATGGTCGGATATGGCTAAGGGAATGTCGCTGGATTATTAGGCTATATGAGCGACGTCCGAAATAATTATTTCCCCCTCCTATTTATTTATTAGCTTGTTCTAACCGACATACTAATCCTATATTGAGATCTCCGGATCTGCTAAGTCTTAGATGTCGAGCGACATGCTCAAGCACCCCCGAACTAGCTTATAAGCCCCCCGACGAGCGAGCGAGCTTATAAGCCACCCCCGGCGAACGAGCTTATAAGCCACCCCCGGCGAACGAGCTCAATACCCCCAAGCGAGCTCAATACCCCCGAGCGAGCTCAATACCCCCGAGCGAGCTCAATACCCCCGAGCGAGCTCAATACCCCCGAGCGAGCTTATAAGCCCCCCGACGAGTGAGCGAGCTTATAAGCCACCCCCCGACGAGCGAGCGAGCTTATAAGCCCCCGGCGAGCAAGCGAGCTTATAAGCCACCCCCGGCGAGCGAGCGAGCTCATAAGCCCCACCGAGGCTTAATACCCCAACAAGCCTATAAGGCACCGAATGAGCCTGTGAGGCTCAGAACAACCTCCGAGTCACTGAGAACACACGCCACCCTATAACCACGTTATCAGGGAGAATGGTTAGGATGTTACCTCAGTTGGACTGTCCAAGATGGGGGGTAGGTTGTGCCCTACCCCTGCGCAAGTTACAAGCCCCCGAACGAGCTCTAAGACCCAGCGAACCCGAGGTTGAATAATCTCCGAATAAGCTGAATGAGCCCTATAACTTCCGGATGAGCTGAATGAGCTCTACACGGAATGAGCCTACACGAGCGTATAACTCCGAACGAGCAACTCCGAACGAGCAACTCCAAACGAGCCTAACGTGCTCTACGCTCACGAATGAACGGCGAGCTACAAGACTAAGCTCCGCACTCCGAGCTCCAAGACTAAGCATGAGCTCCATGCTCCGAGCCCCCGCTCCGAGCTGCAATACAGAAGGACCTCCGCTTGGGGACAATCCCTGCAGAGGAACAATTAGCTTGGGTGAAGCAAGCTTTTTGTCATTTATCCTGCTTTATGGAAGGCAGAAGAACCTCCGCTTGGGTTTAAGCAAGCTATGCATTAGGCACACCGGTCTTCTGGCTCCACCGCGTTTCAACACAGGTGGTAGACGCTCGCGAGCCAGCATGGTCACCAGTAGGCTACACTGCTAATGGTCACTGACAACAAGACGCCACCACCTAATGATGGAGCTTCACGAAGTCATTAGGAAGGCTGTGGTTAAGTATGTTGATCTCAGTTGGACCGCCCCAGCGGAAGGGGGGTAGTGAAAGCGGGGTGAGGGACCTACGCAATTAAGCGGTTGCGGAACCATCGTCTCTAGCTGAATCGTAAGTCATTGCCGCGAACGTGGACTGATCACCCACTAGGCTTTGCAGGTTAGCGCGTTTACGGACGTTCACGGGAGTGGAACATGGAAGCGTGTGACCTAGGAGATGTTCTCCTTGCATAACTAAGTTGCTTGAATTCTAGTGGCTCATATGAATTGCATGCAACGGCTCTATTTGTTAGAGTTTATACCTGAGTATAGATTGCGCAACCAATCTAAGATTATGGGCCAGAGGTTGGCCTGTTCCGCTGGTGACGCTGTTCACCATTCCGCTGGCTGTTGTGCTGGCAATTCTGTTGGCAATTCTAGCTAAGCCGAAATTTTTTTTTTTTCGGTAGATAGAGGAATTGCACTATTGTCAACTGAGGCGGAGGGGGGAGTTATCAGTCGGGACGCCTGATTGAAAAGGGGGAGTAGTACTAGGGTGGATATCCATGCCGGACAGCCACCAGATGTCGGTATGGTAAGCCTAGTACAGAGCGATATAACTCAGATAAGTTGAAGAACGCACATCTGAGATAATTGAGCTCACATACTGCTAATTAAACCTCTCTGAAGCAAGGCCCCCGGCTGGCGAAGAAACGCCAATAAAATTTTTGTGAGCTATCGAGCTCAAAGACCCCATTCGAGCTCCGAAAAGCTCAAAGACCCCGTTCGAGCTCGAAGCTCAAAGACCCCCGCCTTGGGTAAAGACCCCCGTCTTGAGTAAAAACCCCCGCCTTGAGCAAAGACCCCCACCTTGGGCAAAGACTCCCGCCTTGGGCAAAGACCCCGTTCGAGCTCCAAAGCTTAAAGACCCCCGCCTTGGGTGAAGACCCAAGCTAGCGCTGCGAGCGCGAAAGACCCAAACAAGCACTGCGAGTGCAGAAGACCCGAACGAGCACCACGAGCGTGCAAAGGAACAAGACCACCCCCTTGCACTGGCAAGCCGGGTTGGAGAGTTGGCAAGGCATGCATTGAACCTTTTCCTGTGATGCTGGCTTTTTCCCACAGGGTTTTGCCGCGCAGAGGTTTTTAACGGCAATGGCATGCGGGATACCCCCCTATCAAGATTACCCTGGATCTGCGGATCCATATTTGTATTATGCACCTTATATTAGAGTGAAGTTGGTCGGTCGGGACGACCTCTTGGAAAGGGGGAGTAATGTTACGGTGCAGGACTGACGGGGGTGGGAATATCAGGTGTTATGTCGCAATTTGATGGATTGGAGGCCTGACGACCCCGCTCTCTTATATATACGCACATATCCTGTATCTAGCTTTTGGCTCTTGGAGCAATGTTCTAAGTTCGAAGTCCAGTTCTAAGTTCAACCCGCACCCGTACGTGCACCCAGTTAGGCCCGAGTTTGGTGATCGTGATATCGCTCGCTCCAATTCCCCCAATTTCCCCATGTTCCGACAACATTGCCATGGTCACCGGCTCGCCCCTAACACCGCGCGGAAGACAGACTGACCATCCGCGAGATGTCTCGCAACCAGGCCGCCACCCAGGCCAGAGCCTCCGCAGAAACCCCAAAGACCCCAAAGACCCAAGACCTACCAGCCCCCCCTAAGTTCAATGGGGACCGAGCCAGGCTCAAGGCCTGGAAGAACTCGGTCCACCTCAAGCTCAATGGGGACGCTGCGAAGTTCCCCTCCACCCAGCACAAGCTTACATATGTCTATGGCCTTCTCGAAGGGAAAGCCATGGACCAGGTACAACCATACGTCAAGGAAACTGGCGTTAACCTGGCGGATGTCCCCACCCTGCTAGCCATCTTGGACCGAGCCTTTGGGGATTCAGACCCTATAGGAACGGCCACCCGAGCCCTAAGGGGCCTAAAACAAAGAAACAGCGAACTCTCCACCTACGTCGCCGAATTTTCCCGATTAGCAGCCGAAATCAACTGGAACGACGACGCAAAACTGGATCAGTTCAAAGAAGGCCTAGCCTTCGAGCTCAGGTAGGCCCTGGTATACTGTCCAGCAACTACCACACTCGAAGACCTAATAGACCAGGCGAGCCGGGTGGAGCAACAATTAGCTGCACTTCGAGGCCACCCAAGAGCCTCCTCCTCCTCCTCCTCCACCGCCCGTCCACAACAATCACCAAGCCAACCCCCCAGTAAACCTGCCAACAAGCCTGCCCACCTCTCGTTTGTGGCCGGAGGAGCCACCCCCATGGACCTGTCTTCAGGAAGACCCCGCTTGATACAGGAAGAAAGAGACCACCGACGAATGAACAACCTCTGCATTGCTTGTGGTAAGGGGGACCACTTCATTGCCACCTGCCCCCTAAGGAAGAGCCGCCCCCTGGCCGTCCACGGTGTCTCCGCCCACGCTATCTCCGACACTCCTGTGCCTAGGATTGAGGAGGTCGACGAGTCGGGAAAAGCCCTGTCCCTTGCCTAGTTACTGACACTAGCAAGGGACCTGCCCCAGGCCATCTATCTTTGTCTTTGTCTGCATTTTCTGTGTTCTCCGCTTCTTCTTCTGTTGTTGACGAATCTCGCTTGTTCAGCGAGCACTTTGTTGTATCTATCTCTCTCAATATCAATGATAGAACAATTACCACGTCAGCACTCATAGATTGCGGAGCCTCAGGAATTGCATTCGTTGACCAGGCCTTTGTCAGTAAATTTTCCATACCCACGTCCAAGCTCAAAACCCCCCGTGTTCTGGACGTCATCGACGGTCAGCCCATCTCCTCCGGCGATATCACCGATATTGCGTGCTTGCCTGCCCAGGTCGGGGATCACTCCAAGGCAAATCTCCCAATGTTTGTAACAAAGCTCAAATACCCGATTGTCCTCGGGATTCCCTGGCTCAGAATGCACGATGTATCGGTCAGCTTCAGCTCCTATACATTACGGTTTGACAGCCCTTACTGCAAAAGACACTGCGGGAACCCGAAGGCCACTGTTACTGGGCTGTGTGCGCTGCCGCCTCCAATAATCTACCCAACCTAGGTGGCACACCAGCCTGTACACATCAATGCCACTGACTCCGCTGTTTCCCCTGTGCCCCGGTTTCCCCTGTGCCCCCGGTTTCCCCTGTGCCCCCGGTTCCCCCTGTCCCCTCTGTGCCCCCGGGTCCCCAAAAACCTCTGAATGTTAGCTTAATCGGGGCAAGGGCTTTCGCTTACCTCACCAGGAGGCACAAGCTGAAGGCACATGCCCTGTCCATACATGAGGTGAACCTGGAAATCAACAAGATGCAGCCTAAGGAGGAGTGGAAGGCCATGGTCCCGGATGAATATCACGAGTTCATTGATCTGTTCTCGGAAAAGGCCGCAGAGAAACTCGCACCACACCAACTATACGACCACACTATCCTACTGGTAGAAGGTAAAACCCCCCCCTATGGGCCTCTCTATGGAATGTCCTGGGTTAAGCTGGAAGTCTTGAAGAAGTACTTGGAAGAAAACCTCAACAAGAGCTTTATTCGCTACAGCTCCTCACCAGCGGGTGCCCCGGTGCTGTTCGTGAAGAAATCGGACGGCTCTCTTCGGTTGTGTGTTGATTATTGTGGCCTGAACGAGATAACGGTCAAAAACAGGTACCCCCTACCCCTAATCCAGGAGACATTAGCCAGGCTCTCCAAGGCCAAGTGGTTCACCAAACTGGATTTGAGAGGGGCATACAACCTGGTACAAATCGCCGAGAGGCAGGAGTGGAAAACTGCCTTCTGAACTCGTTATGGCCACTTTGAGTATAATGTTATGCCTTTTGGGTTGACTAACACCCCGACCTCTTTCCAGCACTTTATCAATGACACTCTACGAGACTTTCTGGATATGTTCTACACAGCCTACCTTGACGATATCCTGATCTATTCGGATACCCTGGCAGAGCACAAAATCCATGTTCGTCAAGTGTTGGAAAAGCTGGAGCAAGCCGGATTATACCTCAAGCCCGAGAAATGTGAGTTTCATGTACAAGAGGTCAAGTATCTGGAGTTAATCATTACCACGGGGGGCATCAGGATGGACCCTGCTAAGGTTACTGCAGTCCAGAAATGGCAGATCCTAGTGAATCTCAAGGATGTTCAGGCATTCCTGGGGTTCACTAACTTTTACCGGCGTTTTATCATGGGATATTCGAAGATGGTAGCCCCCCTCACCGCCCTGACCAAAAAAGACCGGCGTTTCGACTGGAATCCAGAAGCCCAGTTGGCCTTCCAGAACCTCAAGGAAGCCTTCTGCTCAGCACCGATACTGGCCCATTTCAACCCTGACCAGGAATGTGTCGTCGAAACTGATGCTTCCGACTACGTCTCCACGGGAATCCTGTCCCAGAACGATGAAAACGGCATCCTCCATCCAGTGGCTTACTTCTCGAAAAAGTACTCTCCGGCTGAGTGCCATTACGAGATCTATGACAAGGAGTTAATAGCCATCGTAAGGGCATTCGAGGAGTGGAGGCCACATCTGGAGTCAGCTAAAGGGATTATCGAGGTATTATCTGATCACAAAAACCTGGAGTATTTCACAACCACCAAGCTACTCAACCGACGGCAGGCTAGGTGGTCAGAATTCCTCTCTCGGTTCAACTTTAAGATTAAAAACCGTCCTTGAAAGGCTGGTGGCAAGCCTGATGCGTTAACCCAGAGATCAGGAGATCTCCCTAAAAGGGGGGATGAAAGGCTGAAATATCAAAATCAGGTGGTATTGAAGTCGGAAAACCTTGATCTGACGGCCAATGTCCTTGCTGAAGCTGAGGCTGATGCAGAAGCTGAAGCCGAGGCTAATGCTGAAGCCGAGGCTAATACTGAAGCTGAGGCTAATGCGGAGGCTGGGGCGAGAGCTGACCTCCGACAACGGGTGAGACAAGCATATGAGGATGACCCCCTGGCCAAGAAAATTATCGCCGCAGTGGATTCCAGCCGGCGCCGCCACCCCAGAATCTCCCTGGCTGAATGTACCGTCCAGGAGGGCCTCCTATACCACCGTGAACGGCTCTATATACCAGAAGGAGGAGGGTTAAGGCTGAGGCTGATCGAGGAGCACCACGACACCTTGGTGGCAGGTCACCCTGGAGTGGCCAAGACGTTAGAGCTTCTGTCTAGGGAGTATACTTGGATTGACCAGCGGAAGGACGTGGAGCGGTACATACGGAATTGCCATGTGTGCAAACGTGCCAAGCCTGTCCGCCATGCCCCATATGGCACTCTGAAGCCCCTGGATATCCCGGATCGGCCGTGGCTGCACCTGACCATGGATTTCGTGACGGAATTGCCAGAAGACTCGGGATTCAACGCCATCCGGATGGTGGTAGACCGGTTAACAAAGATGAGGCATGTCGTACCTTATCAGGATACCTGTTCTGCTCAGGAGCTGGCCAACCTCTACCTCAATAATGTGTTCCAGTATCATGGGCTCCCCGAATCCATTGTGTCCGACTGTGGCCCTCAGTTCACCTCGGACTTTTGGAGAGCCTTCTGCGAGCTTCTAGGGATTAAAGTGCGTTTGTCAACAGCATATTACCCCCAGACAGACGGCCAATCGGAGAGGATGAATGCCATTATGGAGCAATATCTGCGGGCCTTTGTCAATTACCAGCAGGATAACTGGGTTTCGTTACTGGCCACCTGCAAGTTTGCCACGAACAACCAGTTCTCGAAATCCTCCAAAACCTCGCCTTTCCTGGCTAACTACAGTTGGCACCCCCGGTTCGTAGATGCCCTGGCGCTCCTGCAAAAAGCCCACCCCCCAGCTAAGGAGTTCGCAGTTGAAATCGCTGAACTCCACCATACCCTGAAAGCCGAGCTGGGATATGCCCAAGCCAGGCAAGCTGAGTATGCCAATGGATCACGGCTGCCAGCCCCCAGATACCAGCCAGGGGACAAGGTGTGGCTCTCCAGCCGGCACTTCCGGACAGAACGGCTAGCTCGCAAGCTCGACCACAAGTTCCTGGGTCCATTCGAGGTGTTGGCCGCTATGGGCACTCATGCCTATTGATTGAGGTTCCCCAAAGACATCAAATGACACCCAGTCGTCCATGTCTCCGAGATCGAGCCTGCCGCTGGCGACCCTCTCCCAGGCCAGAAACACCCTCCACCTCCCCCCGTGGTTATTGAAGGTGAGGAGGAATGGGAGGTGGAGGAAGTACTGGACTCCCGAAAAAGGTATGGGCGCCTTCAATATAAAGTCAAATGGCTAAGGAATGAGGAGACGACCTGGCAGCCCGCTGATGACCTAGAAAATGCGCAGGACCTGGTCAACTTGTTCCACCAGCGCTACCCTCGAGAGCCTCACCCTACCCCATGATGTCCTTGTCGGCCTGGAGTTGTTGTTGTTGTTGTCGTTGTGGTTACTTGCTTCCGGCATTGGGGTTGTGTTATGGGTTATTAGTTCTCTCGCCTGTTTTGTTTGTTTGTTTTTTCCCTTGCCTTTCGCCTTGCCTTTTGTCGCTGGGGCTCCGAATCTAAAGCGGGGATAGTATCACAACCGTCCCTTCCCAGCCTAGCCTGACCTCGTTATTGTTATTCGTTGTTCCTTCTGGCATCACTTGCGACGCAGGTGATAGCGTTGTTATCTCGGCTCCCGAGATAAGGGGTCTCGGGAACCTTATTCCTTCCGATAGCCTTGGCCAGGAAGGAAGCCTGTATATATAGCTTGCTCTCTCTGCCCTCTCGTTGGATCCCTATTCAACGTCTTGTATACCTAATACAGGATCTTGCTTCTCTCTACGCTAGTGCACCTTTCTCGTGCACCTCCCCTTGTCTTGCCTTGCCATGCCTTGCCTTGCCTTGCCTTGGCCTCCATCCTCGCCTTCGCCATCGTCTCCGACTCTGCCTTTGCCTTGCCTTGCCTTGGCCTCCGTCTTCGTCTTTGCCTTCATTCTCTGCCTTGTTCGTACCCCTTGACCCCCTCAGCCCCTCGCGCCACGTTACAGTTATGCTATTTTCGCCATAGTCCCAAACTCGGGACCGAGGGGTACTATGCTAATAGCCAAGTTATGCAATTATAGAGGATGCTATTATAGAGGTTTGCCTGTAAGATATTAATCTAGTTATCTCTAATTAGTACAGTAGATTATAACGTAAATAGTAATTACTACTAGTAGAAATATATAGGTAATAGTAGCAATTATATAGGTTAGAATCCTATACATAATATATAGTATAAGATAGAAGTTGTAGAGTACTAAAAGTACTAATAGATTAACCAGTCGAACTCTTATATTAATTGTATCTATCTCTACTTACTTAAGTCTGTCTCTCCTATTCCATAAGGGAATGAAGAGTATATTATGTACTTCCTACAGTAAGGAATGAGTTAGAGTTAAAGCAGTACTTATTCTTTAACTTATATATAATTTGAAATCAATAATAGTTATGACTCGGAATATGAGTTATATGAAATATATAAGTCAACAAGATAGAAAGCTTAATATTTTAGGTACTTATTAAGGTTAACATAAGAAATTATATAAATTGTAGAGTAGAAGATTATTTAGGGTAACTGACTAATCCACTTCCTTACATATCTTCCTATTTAGATAAAAAGTCTATCCTAAGAAATTAAACAGGGGAAAGAGAATTTATATATATAATTTGTAAAGTTTGAAAAGTGTTCCCATACTGCCTAAAAATATCTTATTCTTATTAGATATATAATTATATACAAGAACTAAATTATTATAATAGTAAAGGGGTATATATTCTTTAGAAAGTTATATAGTAGAAAGAGGAGGAGGTTCATAAACTTTTCTAACTATCCTAATATTCAGTCTATTAATTATTGACTTAAAGAACTTCTAGAAGTTTTCCTTCTCTTATTTACTAACTTTTAGGGTATTAGTAGAGACTAGAGTAGCTAGTACCTTCTTCCTCTCATTATTAATTATATTAAGGGTCTTTTGTCTAGTCTTGTATATACCAGCCTTATAGTTAGTTACTTTTCTCTTTCTGAATATAGTACCTTTATTACTATTCAGTCAAAAGTCTCTTTTCAACCCTAACTCAACTGCCTATTCTAGTACTCACTTATTATACTTGTTTGGCTATCCTTTCTACTTTACTACTAAGTACTACAACTTTCCTATTTTAGGTATTAACCTAAATTCTAATACTTTTTCCACTTTATACCTGTCTTCCTTAACTAGTCCCAGTTGAGGTTGATTTCTGGTAGAGAACAATTAAATAGAATTTGGAAAAAAAGGCTTAAGTAATGAAGTATAGAATTTATTGTCAATATTATTAAGGTTAGAAAAGTTAGTGAAGTCCAGTTTAGCTATCTGAGTCTATAGGTAATAGTAGATAATATTAAAAAGTTCAATTCATTTTAGGGATAGCTTAGATGTGTGGTACCTAGCAGGGAGATTCTTAGTAGATAGTATTACTTGATTATTAGCTTTATAGCTAGGAGATGCTTGTCAATTTTTATTGGCTTGCTGAATTTGACTTTCTTTAGTTTTGGTAAAATTTTTAGTAGCTTTATAGAATCTGGTAGTAGAGTTTGAGTAGACTTAAATAGAGTGAAGAAGAGAAGATGCTGACAACTTGGGTTAGTAGCCTATCCTAATCTAGAAAGGTAACTTCTTTCTAGAAGATCTAACTCTTATATTCATCTTTATTTAAACAGAAGGTATTACTTTAACCCAATTAAGTCCTTCTAACTTCTTGATAGTATATATAGAAATAATAGTTCTATTCTTCCTTTTACTTACTCTATTTGTTTATAGGTAATAAGTGGAAGATGCTTAATACAAAATTCTATTCTTATTAAGCTATTCTTGAAATTTTACTAATATAAATAGGGGATCTTGATTAGAAATAATTTCATAAAGAAATTCTATATTAGACTTAATGAATCTTTTAAAGATATCAATAACTCCTTATATATTAATATTCTTTATAATAAGTATAAGATATGTAAAATCAGAGTATCTATTAGAAATGACTAATAGCTTATAAATATTAACATATATAGAGAAGGTTTTTTATTAGTTTTATAACTATAAATAATACTTATATAGAGTATTATGATAGGTTCTATACTAAGAAAATCTATAGTAATACTTCTTTAGGGTCTAAGTAGTATATTAAGAGTGTAAGAAAACCTATAGGTTTCTGTATAGATCCTTTAGTGATTTAGCAGATCTCATAGCTTTAGATATATTAGTGTATTTCATTATAAGAATTCTGTTAAATATAGTTGCTAGTTAGTTCATCAAAAGTTTTAGATAAGTCTTCATGACTAGTATTAGTATGAGTTTACTGTATTAGGAATTCTTTTGCTAATATACTTTTTAGCAGAAGTCTTTTTAGGATTACCATTTTCTATATAGACCTTTTAAGTAGGTATATAAATCTCTTAACTACCTTAGCATTAGAAACTTTTTTACCTTTTCTTAGTCTCAAGTATAAATTTCTATAGATAGTATCTTTCTCCATCTCTGTTATAACTTGGGTAAGAGACCTACCCTCTTTAGGGAATATCCCAATACCTAGTTATGGCTGCTGACTGTTATGGCTTGATCAATTATACAGATACAGGTAATGTATCTAGAGATTGGACGGGTATTGGAGTAAGGAAGTGTATGACCTCTGAATGTATTCTTATACATATACTCTCTTCTATAATATTCCATATGGTTCTTATATTTATTATTTATGTATCATTATTGGTTGTATTGAGTTTTCAGCTTCTGTATCTTAGCCTGCCTACAATGTATTGAAGTTCAGGCTACCTAATTAATGTATGTCAACTTATGTAGATCCTAATTAGGAAGGGACTTCCCTGTTAGGCAATACCAGGCTGCAATGCTACTACTCTACTTTAGGAAGTATCATCCAGATCTGATAAGGGTTTATTAGATCAATGCTTCTATATAAGCTACTACTTTTACATAGTTAATAGAATAAGACCCAAGCAGTATTCTAAGTCTTATATAGCTTTACTCTCATTAAGTCTGTACTACACCTAAGTTATAACTGCATTTATACTTACCTCCGCTTTTATCTACCAATACTTTGAAGTATTCTCGTAGTTACAGCTCACTTGTAACAATCTCTTCTATATAGTGCCAAGTTAATTCATGATCAACTAGCTACTTTGCTATAGTTAGATTTAGATCTATGATTCTTCCTTCCTTGTCTCTTAACCCAATTAGTCTTTTTATTATATCTATATTATAGTTGAGTTTGTTAAGCTTCTTTAGGTCTTCTTTTCTTTTATTACAATAGGTTAAGCCATGGTGTTCTAGACAATAACTGCATTTAGTAATTTTCTCAATCTGCTTTCCCTTATCTAGGTTAGGACACATGTCTTTCTAGTGACTAGCTTATTGCATTTAGTACATACCTGAATAGTACTAGTCTGTTCTTGAGGAGCAGGACCAACTAATGGGACTTCCAAATCATCTGGAAACAAATCAGGGAGAGTACTGACACTTGATGCAGGAGAGGATCCAGGTGGTGGTGGTGGATCAAATTGAGTTTTCTTGGAGTCACTCTCACTCTTACATTTTGGTGACGCAGTGTTATGAACCGCAGGGGCGGAAGGGCCACCGGGAGCGAACAAGGCCAAGCACGTACAAGCAAGGCTGTGAGGGTACAGAGCAGGTAGGCAAGGCAAGCAGAGCGAGGCAGGCAAGCAGAGCGAGACAGACAAGCAGAGTAAGGCAGACAAGCAGAGCGAGGCAGGCAAGCAGAGCGAGGCAGGCAAGCAGAGCGAGGCAGGCAAGCAGAGTGAGGCAGGCAAGCAGAGCGAAGCAGGCAAGCACAAGTAGAGTGAGGCAGACAAGCAGAGCGAGTCAGGCAAGCAGAGTGAGGCAGGCAAGCACGAGCAGAGCGAGGCAGGCAGGCACGAGCAGAGCCAGGCAGGTAGGCACGAGCAGAGCCAGGCAGGCAGGCACGAGCAGAGCGAGGCAGGCTGGCACGGGCAGAGCGAGGCAGGCTAGCACGGGCACATGAGCAGAGCGAGGCAAAAATGCATGAGCAGGCGGGACTTGGGTGAAACCGGGCGAGAGACTTGGGCGCAACCAGAGTCTAGAGGGGCGAGAAACTTGGGCGAAACCAGAGGGGTGAGAGACTTGAGTGCAACCAGAGTCTAGAGAGGCGAGAGACTTGGGCGCAACCAGGGTCTAGAGGGGCGAGGGACTTAGGCGAAACCAGAGTCTAGAGGGGCAAGAGACTTGGGCGAAAACCAGAGTCTAGAGGGGCGAGTGACTTGGGTGCAACCAGAGTCTAGAGGGGGCGAGAGACTCGAGTGCAACCAGAGTCTAGAGGGGCGACATATCCAAGTACGGGTGCGAGGCAGTCTGAGCTACACTCGAGCGGTCGGTAAAATTCCCGGGCAGGACAGAACATATATATTACTTAGGGCAACTACATACAAGACATGATGAAGGGAACAAAGGCAGGGAGACAAGTAAGCAAGGTAAACAAGTTAACAAGTTGTTGCATGAGGAGACGTATATATTGCTTAGGGCAACTACATACATGAGGAAGAGAAGGTCCCAGGGTCCCGTCAATGAAAGCAATCCCCGTCAGTTAAAACAAGAGAAACCAAACCACTGTTGGGGATAATTTTCTTTTTCTTTCTTTTTTTCTTTCACATTTAGTTTGATTAGGTAATGCATCTTACCTTATATTATAACGTTTTACTTTATCACCCGACCCTTAGGTCTCTCTCCGTATCTTCTAGACTTGGGGACCCCCTCTAGGGAACATATACGGTACCGATGTTCAAGTGAGACCTACCCGTCTGAAAGTTGAGAGTGTTCTACTCCATTACGGGGTGTGAGACACGGTTTGAACAGTGTACCCGTTCGGCACAGATGTAAGCCGTGGAAGTTGGTGCCGTCGTAACCCTGAACTTCAACGGCGTTAACTGGAGGTAGCCCCCTACGACTTTACGAGGTCAGTGCAACCTGCGTAAATGGCTGCTAACGGAGCCCAAAGTCCGCTGTATAAAGTGTTTCTTTCTCTGCAAACTACACGCTCCTACACAAGGTTGTGGGAAGGGGATCGCAAGACCGTTCACGTTCATCTAGCAGTACGCCGTGTAAAGCTGGTTCATTTCGCATAAGTATAGATACGGATGGATCACAAAGTGGTCCACAGAGAACAGCCAGACATTGCACAACCGTCGCGAGCGTGTGCCCATATAACGTGTCTCTTGTGCCAAAGTCTAGGCACCATGTTGACCCCTTATGGAACGCATTCAACCCATCGAACGGTTGTCACCACCACTTGCAGTTCACTTCTCATACCGTTCAAGCGCGGTCTAACTGCTACAGTCCGGCTACTGACGTCCTCTCGTGTCTAAGATCCTACCCCATCCGCAACTTGTATGCGTCATCGTTAAGACCCGATGCTCGACACATAAATGCAAGTATGACTCATCCGTAGAACAACAGGTTACCATAGAGGACCCTACTGGAAAATACACCAGACCAACGCCTAAGTACAACCAGGTAACAACCTCTGTTCCGCACCCTGCAAACATCAAAACAACCTACTACAAGCCAACCCAAAAACGAGTTGCTGTTTGGTTTCTTATAGGGTGAAAGGTTCTACGAGTCACTGAGATTCCTACAATATATGAGTCAGTCTCTCCGGTTCGCGAACATGGGGACTAGATAGGCTATCAACAGTCCAACCAGTTCAATTGGCTAGGTAACTGGTTAAATGTTCACGTAAACCGGTTTGACCGCTCAATCGTCAACCTAGCAGGGTATGTGGTTTCACGTGACATCACCTCAGGGCAATATTCTTTGGGGGAGCCCTGGTCGGCCCTCAAAGAATATTGCCCTCCAAAGAATATAGCCCTATACATACAAGGCCCGGTCGGCGCTCTTGAGTTATAAGCGCTCTCCGGGCCCGGAGAGCGCTCACCGGACCGAGCGCCGACCGGGCCAGGACGGCGCTCTTGTCAAATAACAGAGCGGCCACCGGGCCCGGGGCGCCCTCTTGTGCCCCCTGTATTAGAGAATACACCATAAGACAATCCTTCTTCCGAGGCCTAGAGATATATTTCTCCAGAGAGCCGGGGTGAGTAGGAGAAGAAAAGGAATGCGTTGTTGAACAATTGAACAGAAGAAACAGATGAACGGAGGGGT
>ML121599.1:8837-26197 GCA_003788615.2 Terfezia boudieri ATCC MYA-4762 | reverse complement strand
TGGGCTAGGGTTGGTAGAACCAGCAGTACCCAGGGCCTTTACGGAGGTGGCTACAAACCTGTTTGGGCAGGTACCTTTGGCATGGAAGCTGGATAACAGCCAGAAGGAGTAGGAGAGGGAGAGTATACAGAAAATGATAGCTTGGGCAGATAATGTGGAAGTACCAGACTCGATGGAGGCGGACATGGTAGAGTCCAGTGCAGCTACAGGGAAGGGCAGGTTGGAGGGGTTGGAACTAAAGAGATGGACAGAGGCTAACCCCCTAATGATCAAGTTTACCCCATCAGGGAAAAAGAGGGAGAGAAGGGAAGGAAGGGACGAAATGAACAAGTCGAAGCATACAGTCCCAGAGCTCTCGGCAGAGCAGGTACATCAGCAAGAAAAATATTTGCGTCCCATGGGTCTGACGCATGTAACGTACAGGATGCAGATTAGTGTCCCTGAGAAGAACTCCCGGGAGTCCTTCTCAAGGACGCCATTACTCATGCGCCCACGCCTGGGACGCAACACTAATATCGGCTAGGCCTGGATGCAATAGTTAATGTCACCAACGCCTAGGACGCAACGGTAATGTAGCCCATGCTTGGGACCCAATGGTAATGTGGCCCACACCTGGGATGCAATAGTAATATAGCCCACCCCTGGAACACAACGGTAATGTAGCCTACGCCTGGGATGCAACAGTAATGTCGCCCACACCTGGGACGTAATGCTAATCTAACCCATGCCCCTAATGTCTCTGTTAGGTGCACATGCATTGCAGATAATCTCAGTTCTATACCTTCTATCCATAGTACACAGCTAGAGAATAGCTGCCTTAGAATATACGCATGATTGCACCCTGAATATATGTATAGTAGAGTCTGACTTGTATTCGGAACTTATACACATAAAAGAACCAGACTAGAGAAAGAGATATATATGTGGAATATACATATGCTAATACTACTTCACTTCAAAACTCACTCCAATACCTGCTCTAATACTCGCTCTAATACTCACTCCAATACCTGCTCCAATACTCACTCTAATACTCACTCCAATACATGCTCCAATACTTGCTCTAATACTTGCTCTAATACTCGCTCTAATACTTGCTCCAATATTCGCTCTAATACTCATTCTAATACTTGCTGGAATATAGTCTGGTTGGATATACCTGGGAAAAGGCACGGGGAATGGAAGTATATATACAGGAAAACCATAGTTACCAAGGCCAATCGCCAAGGCTGACGATATAGACTTTCCGAAGACAATAATATAGTAGATAATGAGAAAAGTGGCATGACCCGCTCTGCCTACTGCTGCAAGCGCTGCCTAGGCTGGTAATAGTCTTATTGGGAAATCGTAGCACTGCGATATGTGCAGAACTCATGCATCCGCGGCTTATATATATTGTAGGAACTCATGTATTCGGGGTTTATGTATATATGCAGAACTCATGCATCTGTGGCTTATATATATTGTAGGAACTCATGTATTCGCGGTTGTAGGAATTCATGCATCTGCGGCTTATATATGTTCTGGTCTGTTCTGGGATTCAGTCCATACCGGTATGGACCGGTCCGTTCCGGGATTGCCCGGTCCGTTGCGAGATTGCCGGTCCATTCCGGGGTAGTATAAATATCATATATATAGTTATCGAGACTAATGTACCTTATACACACGATATATACAAAAGAAAAGCTCTGCCATCTCAATCCCCCACTTGAATCAGCTACTTGCTCAATCCCCCGCTTGCTCAACCTCCTGCTTGCTCAATCCCCCGCTTGCTCAACCCCCCGCTTGCTCAATCCCCCGCTTGCTCAATCCCCCGCTTGCTCAATTCCCCGCTTGCTCAATCCTCCACTTGCTCAATCCTCCACTTGAATTACCCACTTGCTCTATTCTCCCGCTTGAATCACCCATATTCTTAAGACCCTGCCAGCTCTTACATTGAATTCGTACATGGGTGCGGCCCTGACCCAGTATGGCAGTGGGCAGTACATGAACGTCCTTCTTTTTTGCATTGGCAGCGGCGGTCAGAATATAGGCCTTTGCATTTGCAGTGAACTATAGATCCAGCAGAGGCAAGACATGCAACTTCATGTAGCGACTTCGGTTTTTGACTTTGCCATTCTAATAGAATAGACTCAAGGTAGGCTGGTCTGATACTAGAAGGAAGCCGCTCCAATTCGCTAGTGGGATAGTATCGATCCAATAGGCCATATTCACAATATAGCTGATGTCGGTCAGGATGAGGCTTGTAGACAACTCTACAAAAAATCCGGCGATAGTCAGTAGAAGCTCGATCAATACCAGGAATTCGCAAGCTAATGAGATCACCTATTGTAAAGGTATCTATTTTGTGCTGGTGAAGATATCGATTCGCCATTTGCTTGCGAGCTGTTGTAGTACGTTTGCGAACTTTTGCTAGCATATCATTGGTACTGGGAAGTTTAAGTTGAATTGGAGTAGAATGCCTTGAAGGTTTATTCAAACTGTCCTCCTCTTCATCCGCTTCATTCTCCTTATCCTCCTTATCCTCCTTATCCTCCTCATCCTCCTTATCCTCCTCATCCTCCTTATCCTCCTCATCCTCCTCATCTGAGTTCTCCTTATCCTCCTTATCCTCTTCATCTGAGTTCTCCTGATCTTCCTCATCCTCCTTATCCCTCTCATCCTCCTTATTATCATCTTCTACTTCCAGATCATTTGTATTCAGGATTGGAGATAAACGACCCGAAAGGTGATGTACTTTTTGTTTAAATACAACTTCATAAGGACTATATCCAGTTGTTGAGTGTATCTAATATTATTAGTTTTATCATGAGACTAGTATTAGAAATAATTACTTACTTGTTAATTCATTGCTAAAATCACAATAGGTAAAAGTTGTACCCATCGATTGACACCTGATTTAGCTTTTGCCATTCGAATTTTCTGCTTTAGTATAGAATTTGCTTGTTCAATGAATCCTTGTGTTTGAGGGTGGCATGGACATCCTCGGATTAAAGAAATTCCATAATATTCTATAACAGTAAGTACTTCACCTTTAAACTCATTACCATTATCATATTGAAGGATCTTTGGTGGACCAAATTGTCCAATCCACATCATGAGAGTATTAGCAACTTCAGTACTTTCCTTAGACTTTAAAGGATAAGCACTAGAAAATTTACTAAAATAATCTCGAATATGTAAAATCTATTAGTATTCTCCATCTGGATCAGCTCGCATATCAATTAGATCAATTTGTACTCGTTCCCAAAGATTATTAACAATAATTGGTTGTAGAAAACTACGACTTTGACTTGGTTTATTGCGTGTACATAGTTATCAGTGTTGTAAAAGTTCTGCAACCTATACCAAATATTAATATTAATATATATTAGAGATATTCAAAGTTAAGATTTTTGGGCGAAAAAAATGTTTTTTTTAGATCAGTAGTTTTTCGTTTTTTTCATTTTTTGCGACTATCACCACACAAACTTTTTTGTATTGATTTCATAAAGAAAAGGCCGAAATGGACCCCGTTTAAATGCAAATCTGGCTCTGTTTTATGCAAATTCTGCCAAGAACAACAAGTGAAAGGCTAGTCTCAATTCATAGTAGACACAAGGTTGTTATGATATAGTCTGGTTGGCACGTTATGACAAATCCGCTCTCTCAGTGACTTTGTCAAATACAGAACCTCACGTAATTCATCTCGTAGGATCTATATTCCACTTGATGCTCCCCTTCGCCCCCCCTCGACCCCCCCCCCCTTCTGCCCCCGCCAGCGTTTCATCCTCCTGGCTCTCTTTCGGTTGTGTCTTTCTCTGAGATCGTGTCCGCTTTGGCCCCATCTTCACTGAGTTAGCTATGACTTGATCTATGATTCTCAACCCCAGACTCTACCTCGATAGCCTAACTCGATGTGTCATAGTGGTATGTTGAAATGTGGGGACCTGATCAAACTGATTACATCGAATCTAGTCTCAATGGGTGTGTATACACATGCCAACCTGACTAACTTAAAGCGCTAACTACTTTTGTCTTAGCCTCCAGTTAGGCTTAAATTCAATATGTGGGGATTTTGCCAAACTCAAACATGGAGTAAATGGGGTTTTGGAGCGTATAAAAACGCTGCTTTTTTCGCCTTTTTTCGTGGGGTACTCAAAGTTAGGCCGTTTTTTCCGGCGTTAAAAACGCACAAGAATTCTGGCTCCAAATTTAACTTTGAACACCCCTAATAAGTTGTTACAGGCGAGCTATAACTACGAAAATACTTCGGAGTATTGGTAGGTAAAAGCGGAGATAAGTATAAACGCAGTTATAACTCGGGTGTAGTACGGACTCGATGAGAGTAAAGCTATATGAGACTTAGAACACCGCTTGGGTCTTATTCTATTAACTATGTAAAAGCGGTGGCTTATATAGAAGCGTTAATCTGATTAACCCTTATCAGATCTGGACGACACTTCCCAAAGCAGAGTAGTAGTGTTGTAGCCTGGTATTGCCTAACTGGGAAGTCTCTTCCCAATTAGGATCTACACAGGCTGACATACATTGATTAGGCAGCCTGAACTTCAATGCATTGCAGTCAGGCTGATATACAGGAGGTGAAAACCTAATACAACCAATAACGATACATGAATGACAAACATAAGAACCATATAGAATATTATAGGAGAGAATACATGTATGAGAATGCATTCAGAGGTCACACACTTCCTTGCTCTAATACCCGTCCAATCCAGGACACATTACCTGTATCTGTATGGTTGATCAGGCCATATCAGTCCGCAGCCGTAAATAGGTATTGGGATATTCCCTAACTAGGGTAGGTCTCTTACCTGAGCTGTAACATTACTCTCCATTTTGAGGCAGCTGTCCTAAACTGAATACAAGTCCTTCCGACCCTGGAGAAGACAAGTATTAGTAACAACTCAGGTAACCCCAGTGGCTTAGGTACTGACCATCCCGTCCAATACCTGTATCCCATCTAAGGGTACCACAAAACTGGTGTGCCTACACATACATGCCATGGCCGTTAAAAACCAAACCTCTCACCAAAAAACCCACAGGGAAAAGGCGACGAGTAGGAGGGTAAAAGGTACCATGTCTTTATCCATAGAACCACTTAACACTAGTCGGAACCGTCACACATCTCTTTCATCTCGTGGCTTATTGGGGAACCTTTCTCGATACTTTCTGAGCTCCTCTGGACAGTTATCCAACTTGTCAAAGGTTTCCCATGTGTCCTCATACTCAGTATACCCTACCCAATGCACTCTGTATTTGACCACTCCTCTATTTCTGCATGAGTCCACTATAGATTCAACTTGGAAGACATCAGGTTCATCTTCGTCCATATCTTGTGGCTCGTCTCGTCATCTGAATAGCTTAAGGAGGGTGATATGAACAATATTGTGCCATCGTGTACCTTGTGGAACTTCGAGCCTATATGCATGTGAACTAATAGCTTCAATGACTTTGTAGGGCCTTATCCACTTGTTGGTTAAAGAATGGTTATTTCCAGCTCGTATTTGCAAGTTCCGGCGGTCAACCAGTACCCAGTCATTGATAGCAAACTTGCGTGCCTTCTCGAGGTGAATAGCACTACGTTTGTGGTTAATTTGCTTCAGGGTATCGTGAATTTGGTTGTGCACTTGAGTCATTCGGTCTAGCTATTCTTCCGCAGTGGGGGAGGAGAATTCATGGTTATCAGAGAGGTGAATAGTGCGTGGGTCAAAGCCATAGAGACTTCGGTAAGGAGAGTATTTATGAGTGGAATGGGCGGCAGTATTATAGGCAAACTCGGCTAAGGGTAGCCATCGTTTCCAGCGGGCTTGCCTATTGTGACAGTAGATGCGGAGGTACTGCTTGAGTGTCTAGACTGCTCGTTCAGCAAGTCTATCGGTTTGAGGGTGGTAGGCAGTTGAGAGGCGGAGGGTGATGTTGAGCTTTTAGTTTAGCTCTTTGAGGAATCGAGAGGCAAACTGGGGACCACAGTCGGAGGTGATGTGTTGAGGAAGGCTATAGAGTCTCCATATCTCACTGATATAGATATCTGTAACATCGGATGCTGTCCACGTCATTTTGGCCGGAATATAATACTGTACTTTCGTAAACCGGTCCGTGACAACTAGTATTGCATTAAAGCCTTCTGACTCTGGTAGTTCACCAATGAAGTCCATTGCTATTTCCTCAAATGGGCATTCACCTGTTGGCATCAGTACCAACTTCATTTGCCTGCTATGCCTGTCTGCTTTTACTTTCTGACACTTAGCACATCCTGCCACATAATTCGCAATATCTTCCTGCCACTTATCCCATATAAAGTTCCTTGACACTAGCTCTTGAGTACGATGTCTTCCCCAATGTCCTGCCACTTGACTATCATGGTACTGCTTCAGCACTTCTAACCGGCACTCCGGAGGCACAACCCATAGTCCATCCTTCCTTTCCCATCCCACAATACCTATCCCTTCCACCTCAACGTCTTCTGCATCCGCCTCATCCTCTTCCCCTAGTACTATCAGCTGTCCTTTTTCGAAAAATCTGGCATCCATACCAGACTTCTCTTCCCCTGAACGTCTAGATAGGCCATCTGGCTTTCCTATCTTCGATCCAGGTCTGTAGTGAATAGTATAGATGAACTCTGACATGCGAAGGTACCAGGTAGCTTGACAGGAGTTGAGCTTCTGCTTCGTATTAAAGTACTGCAACCCTTGATGGTCTGTGTAGACGTTCACCTGAACACCTACTAACCAATCTCGCCATTTCCGGAAGCAATCCACAATTGCAAATAACTCTTTATCGTGGATAGGCCAGTTGCATTGTGCTGCGGAGAGGGTTTTTGCATGGTACTCGACAGGGTGAAGCTGCTTTCCTCCATTGACAATATGGTATTGTGAGAGGATACCAGCAATAGCTTGATTACTAGCATCAGTCTCCATAATTGTCTCGAGTTGTCTGTCAAACTGTGTAAGGATGGGGGCTGTGAGGAATAGTTCTCGGAGGTTGTCAAAGGCTTGCTGTTGTTCATGTCCCCAACTGAAGGGAATGTCTTTTGTCAAGTCGATTAGGGGGTGTGCTTTGGCACTATAGTTGGCAATAAATCGATGGTAATAATTAGCAAAGCCTAAGAACGCCTGTACCTCCTTCTTCTTGGTGGGAATGGGCCATTGGGACATGGTTTCGAGCTTGGAGGGATCCATTTGGACTTCTTGACCATTGACGATATGACCAAGGAATAAGGTCTCCTGGACATGGAATTCGGACTTCTTGAGGTTGACTGCCAACCCATGCTGGATGCATTGCTGGAGAACTCTTTCGACCAGCTGCTGATGTTCTTCTTCAGTCTCTCCTCCGAAGATGAGGATGTCGTCCAAGTACCAGATACATCCTTCCATATCCTTAAAGATCGTATCCATCATCTCTTGAAAGGTAGCGAGTACATTGGTCAACCCGAATGGCATAACGGTATACTCGAATAGTCTCTTTTTCGTTCTGAACGCTATCTTCCACTCATCTCCTGATGCAATCCTAATGAGGTTATACCCATTCTTGAGGTCCAATTTTGTGAACCACTTGCCTCCTTTTGTCTTATCTAATAGTTCACTGATAAGAAGGAGGGGGTATTTGTTTGGGATAGTAAGTCGATTGAGGGCTCGATAATCAACACAGATCCTGAGGGATCCATCCTTTGTGCATACGAATAGGATTGGTGCACCAGTGGCGGAACGGGAGCGTCTTGCTTTACCAGAGGGTAAAGCTTCTTGGAGGTGGGCTTGCAGGTCTTCGTCTTCTTCCCATGTGGTCTTGTAGATAGCCCCGGTAGGTATCTTTATGCTTGGGTCTTGGAGGAGGATATGGTAGTCCCAGGTCTTGTGTTCAGGGAGTCTGGCTACCTATTCTGCGGAGAATACCTTTGCATAACGAGAGTATCGTTCGTTGGCATCAATAATAAGCACGATCTCACCATCTTCTAATGGTTCAAGATCCAAATCCAAAATCTTAATAGAAGGAATCTACCTAACAGAACATGGAATAACCAAACCTGTAGAGACCTGCCTCAGGCACCTGTCCTGAGTATCCACCGAAAATCCATTTTCCTCCAACCAAGATAATCCCAAAATAATATCCTTCTTCCCAATATCCAAAACTTTGGTATCCATCTTGAACTTACCCAAAAAACAAGAAGAGGAATCCAATATATCAAACCTAGCATTAACCACATATTTTCCTCCAGAAATCCGAGATCCATCACCCTGCCTAACCTTAACTTCCCGAGCTCTTTTCCAAATACTAGCCTTAATTGCAATCCTTTTTCCTACAACTGGAGCACTAGCTCCACAGTCTATTACAGCTTCCACCTCTTCCCTAGCAATCATAATCCGAACCGTTAAGAGAGGAGAGTGCCTAGGAGTGCGTCCGACAGTAGGTGACGGACTCCTTACTTGTTTCCCGACTCTTTTTCAGAACCAAGTTCTGTAATTTTGAGGTGACCCTTGTTGGTTTGAGCTTTCTTGTTAAGTGGCTCCTGGTTGCCATTATGGGGAGGTTTGTAGAAGGGGGGTTCAATAGCAGATTTTTTTCCCCTACACTCAGCTGCTTTATGGCCCTTATGTCTACAGGATAGACATCTCCCTTCCCGCATTCTTGCTTCTCTTACTGTATATGGTATTCAGACTTCTTCTGTATTGGGTTTGGTAGTTGAAGGTTCACTACCCCTAGGCATTATTCGTTCCTCGAATGTACGCTTTTTTGATGCTAGCTGGGGGAGAAGGAGTATTACGGTTGCGGCTTTGGAATTCGGTGTTAATGATATCCATCTCAATGAATATTTGTCTCTACTGATCAGGATATGTGTGGAGGTTTTTCTAGTGTGCCAAGGAAACTCGGAGGTTATGAAGGAGGTTGGAGATAATGATATTGATGACCTGCATCTTGGATAGTTTAGCGTAATTATGCAGGCGGTCTACCTCTATTAGGTAGTCAAGGACTGATCCTGTCTTCTTTAGTCCTGCCAACTCGTGGTATGCTCGGTCCGATTGGTAGTGATCTCCATAATATAATGCCATAGCCTCTTTAACCTGTACCCAAGTAAGATACTTAACCTGATTAGTCTTCCACCAGTCTAGTGCCTTCCCTTCCAAACATAACCCAACATATGCAAGCTTCTAATCTTCATTCCGAGTGAGAGTGATGAGGAAGTAGTCATCCATCTGAAGTGTCCAGCCCTCCAGGTGGTCTCTGTTTCCCTTGAATTTATTCAGAGGTGGTGCTTTTCCGGCCACCTGTCTAGCGTACGCAGCGGGCCGATTTTTCCCCGCGCCGCATCGCCAAGACTCGTACCAACGGCCAATTTTTTTACCTTAACCCGTGCCAACGAGTCGGCTTTTCTCTTACCTTGATTACCCGCGGCGAGGCGAGTAGCCGACGGCTACTCGCCAAGGCTCCTTCTTACCTTAGTGAAATCGCCAGAAGCGCGAGTATAGGTGTCTCCCAAGGATACGCGCCATGGCCTCACTCTGACTTAGGTATACCTGATGCATTGGGCAACTTGCATCTCGTCCATTCTAGGGACCGTGATACTCTAACCAGTATTTGTTATTTAGTCTGAAGATATGCGTCTTTATCTTCCCTACAACTGAGGCACGTTACATTGAATGAAGTAAACCAATGATTCAGGACTCATACGCAGATAAGTATTATAAATATCTTTTGTAATTCTAAATGATTATGTACATGAAAGCAAATGCAATTGGAGACAGTAATATCATGAACCAGACCAGTTCCCACCTCCCCATGTCCAAATCGTACTCCTGCTCATAGGGCCTGGCCCCTATGTAGGTCTCAAAACGACAGTACAAAGACTCTAGCTTACCCGAACCTAGTGCGGAGGCATGGCAGGCTGAATGGCGGAGGCAGGGCACTGTCAACGGCGGAGGCAGGGCAAGCTGGGCAGCGGAGGTAGGGCATGGTCAATGGCAGAGGCAGGGCAAGCTGGGCAGCGGAGGTAGGGCATGGTCAACAGCAGAGCAAGAGCAGGCTGGACGGCGGAGGCAGGGCAGGTTGGACAGCGGAGGCAGGGCAGGCTGGACGGCGGAGGCAGGGCAGGCTGCACGGTGGAGGTAGGGCAGGCTGGACGGCGGAGGCAGGGCAGGCTGGACGGCGGAGGCAGGGCAGGCTGGACGGTAGAGGGAAGGCACTGTCGCAGTCTAGGGCAGGCTGGACGGCGGAGGCAGGGCAGGCTGGACGGCGGAGGCAGGGCAGGCTGGACAGCGGAGGCAGGGCAGGCTGGACGGCGGAGGCAGGGCAAGCTGGACGGTAGAGGGAAGGCACTGTCGCAGTCTTAACAAATTAGCTACAAGCCGTCAATAAGGGTATGTATGTCAATTCCACAATCCCGCCTATTTTCTACAATCCTAGCCACTTCCCCATTTTCTGCACCACAAGCCACACGACCTTACGGCGCGTGTGGATGCCTGGCGCTTCCAACGGATCCATCCTAAGGCTGCAAAAAAATACGATCATGGTGTTCTGTTCAGTGTAATCGCCGTCAAATGAGGCAAGCCCATTAGACTACGTTAACACTTTGCAGACCACCTGGGATAGCCACGCAACCTTATATTGGAAAAGCAACGAAGTATGAGTGAACTCATACCTTGACTCCAATTGCCTAGCACGCGAAATAAATACTACATGATGGGTCAGCTATGATTGCACATATATGATAGGTCTGGCAATGCTCTCACCTCTATCAACTGAACTTGCTCCTTTCAATTGTTTAGTGGTGAGATTGGTCAGCTATGCGTGGATATATCGGAGGTATGGCTATGTCGCGGTTAAGAACCCTGTGAGATAGGTTAGCTATTTGTACACATATCTTAGGTCTGGCAATACTCTCACCTTTATCAACTGTTCGGTATCAACTATTCGGTGGTAAGATTGCTCTGCTATGCGTGGATATATCGGAGGTATGGCTATGTCGTAGTTAAGAACCCTCTGAGGTAGATTAGCTATTTGTACACATATCTTAGGTCTGGCAATGCTCTCACCTTTATCAACTGTTCAGTATCAACTGTTCGGTGGTGAGATTGCTCTGCCACATGTGGATATATCGAAGGCCTGGCCTGGTCAATATTGGAGCTGGTCAATATAGGAGGTATGGCAGTATCGCGGTGTGATTGTACACATATAGGAGGCCTGGCAATGCCCTCTAGATGCTGGGGAGGGAGAGCTCACTGGAAAGGTGTGCCTCGTATGCCAGTGGCAGCTGCTGTATGGACTAGTAATTTGGCGAGGCAGGCTAGTCTTGCTTAGTGTTTAGAGAGTCGCTAGTCTACGAAGTCTGGTTGGCAACCAGACTATAGTCCACATAACTGGGTATGATCAACCCCGCTTGGCAACTGGCTCGGCTATGCTAACCAGACTATGGGTATGCCAGCTTAGACCGGCAATAAACCTGCTAGTGTGCTTACCCACGTACCGTTCCGCTAGGCCTATGCAGGCAACAGTCCAATTCGGCTAAACATAGACTGGGCTGAACATCTTTGCGCGTCGAGAGGTCATTCAGGTCATTCAGTCTCGACTATGATGTCTTTACTCCATGTATGGGCCGCCCTGATATATTGAAGGAATTCATACCTTTGCGGCTTATATATACATTCAAGGAATTCATGCCTTTGCAGCTTATATATACATTCAAGGAATTCATGCCTTCGCGGCCTATATATATTGTATGAATTCATGCATTCCCGCCTTATATATATCATATGAATTCATGCATTCGCGGCGTATATATATCGTATGAATTCATGCATTCGCCTCTTATATATATCGTATGAATTCATGCATTCCCGACCTATATATATGGTATGAATTTATGCATTCGCGGCCTATATATATCGTATAAATTCATGCATTCACGCCTCACATATATCGTATGAATTCATGCATTGGCAGCCTCTATTTGTTATTCCTGATCTGGGTCAAAATACTCCTCTTGGTGTACACAAGTCAGGCATGCATGAATTGCTGATATATAGAAGCCGCAAATGCATAAATTCATACCATATATATAGGCCGTGAATGCATGAATTCATACGATATATATAGGCCGCGAATATATGAATTCATATGATATATATAAGGCGCGAATGCATAAATCCATACGATATATATAGGCTGCGAAGGCATGAATTCCTTGAATGTATATATTAGCCATAAAGGCATGAATTCCTTCAATATATCAGGGCGGCCTATACATGGAGTAAAGACATCATAGTCAAGACTAGATGACCTGAACGACCTCTCGACCTGCAAAGATATTCAGCCTAGTCTATGTTCAGCCGAATTGGACTGTTGCCTGCATAGGCCTAGTGCAATGGTACGTGGGTAAGCACACTAGCAGGTTTATTGCCAGTCTAAGCTGGCATACCCGTAGTCTGGTTAGCATAGCTGAGCCGGTTGCCAAGCGAGCTTGATCATACCCAGTTATGTGGACTATAGTCTGGTTGCCAACCAGACTTCGTGGACTAGCGACTCCCTAAACACCAAGCAAGACTAGCCTGCCTCGCCAAATTACTAGTCCATACGGTAGCTGCTGCTGGCACACGAGGCACACCTTTCCAGTGAGCTCTCCCTCCCCAGCATCTGGAGGGCATTGCCAGGCCTCCTATATGTGTACAATCACACCGCAACACTGCCATACCTCCTATATTGACCAGCTCCAATATTGACCATGCTAGGCCTTCGATATGTCTACGTGTACCAGAGCAATCTCACCACCGAACAGTTGATACCGAACAGTTAATAAAGGTGAGAGCATTGCCAGACCCAAGATATGTGTACAAATAGCTAACCTATCTCACAGGGTTCTTAACCACGACATAGCCATACCTCCGATATGTCCACGCATAGCAGAGCAATCTTACCACCGAACAGTCGATACCGAACAGTTGATAAAGGTGAGAGCATTGCCAGACCTAAGATATGTGTACAAATAGCTAACCTATCTCACAGGGTTCTTAACCGCGACATAGCTATACCTCCGATATGTCCACGCATAGCTGACCAATCTCACCACCAAAAAATTGAAAGGAGCAAGTTCAGTTGATAGAGGTGAGAGTATTGCCAGACCTATCATATATGTGCAATCATAGCTGACCCATCATGTAGTATTTATTTCGCATGCCAGGCAATTGGAGTCAAGGTATGAGTTCATTCATACTTCGTTGCTTTCCCAATATAAGGTTGCATAGCTATCCCAGGTGGTCTGCAAAGTGTTAACGTAGTCTAATGGGCTTGCCTCATTTGATGGCGATTACGCTGAACAGAACACCATGGTCGTATTTTTTTGCGGCCTTAGGGTGGATCCGTTGGAAGCGCCAGGCATCCACACGCGCCGTAAGGTCGTGTGGCTTGTGGTGCAGAAAATAAGGAAGCGGCTAGGATTGTAGAAAATAGGCGGGATTGTGGAATTGACATATATACCCTTATTGACGGCTTGCAGGTAATTCGTTAAGACCGCGACAGTGCCTTGCCTCCGCCGTCTAGCTTGCCCTGCCTCTGCTGTCTAGGCTGCCATGCCTCCGCCATCTAGCCTGCCTTACCTGCGCTATTCAACCTGCACTGGCTCTGCCGTTGACCCCACCGTCCAGCCTGCCCTGCATCCGCCGTCCAGCCAGCCTACCCTGCCTCCCCCGTCTAGCTTGCCTTTCCTCCGCTGTTCAACCTGCACTGGCTCTGCCGTTGACCCCGCCATCCAGCCCGCCCTGCCTCCGCCATCCAGCCCACCCTGCCTCCGCCGTCCAGCCCGCCCTGCTTCTGCCCTCTAGCCAGCCTACCCTGCCTCCCCCCTCTAGCTTGCCTTTCCTCCGCTGTTCAACCTGCACTGGCTCTGCCATTGACCCCGCCATCTAGCTAGCCTACCCTGCCTCCGCCGTCTAGCTTGCCTTTCCTCCGCTGTTCAACCTGCACTGGCTCTGCCGTTGACCCCACCGTCTAGCCAGCCTACCCTGCCTCCGTCGTCTAGCTTGCCTTTCCTCCGCTGTTCAACCTGCCCTGCCTCCGCTGTCCAGCCTGCCCTGCCTCCGCCGTCCAGCCTGCCCTGCATCCGCCGTCCAGCCTGCCCTGCCTCCGCCGCCCACCTTGCCTTGCCTTCGCCACCCAGCTTGCCCTGCCTCCGCCGTTAACAGTGCCCTGCCTTTGCCATTGATAGTGCCGTGCTTCTGTTGTCAAGCCTGCCATGCTTCCGCCGTCCAGCCTGCCGTGCTTCCGCTGCACGGCCTGTCCTGCTTCCGCTGTCCAGCCTGGCCTGCCTCCGCTGTTCAGCCTGCCATGTCTCCGCGCCAGGTTCGTGTAAGCTGGAGTGTTTGTACTGTTGTTTTGAGACCTACGTAGAGGCCAGGCCCTATGGGCTCGAGTTCGATTTTGATACAGGGAGGTGGGGACCAGTCCAGTTCATGATATTACTGTTTCCAATTGCATTTGCTTTCATGTACATAATCATTTAGAATTACAAAAGATATTTATAATACTTATCTGCGTATGAGTCCTGAATCATTGGTTTACTTCATTCAACGTAACGTGCCTCAGTTATAGGGAAGATAAAGACGCATCTCTTCAGACTAAATAACAAATACTGGTTAGAACTACAAGGTCCCTACAATGGGCGGGGTGCAAGTCGCCCAACACACCAGGTATGCCTAAGTCGGGGCGAGGCCGTGGTGTGTATTCTTGGGAGACACCTATACTCGCGCTTCCGGATATTTCCCTAAGGGAAAAGTCTTGGCAAGTACCCGGTCGATCACCAAGTAGCCAGCGAGTCGGCGCGAGTCAGCTTGAATATGATAGGCGCTGGCCTAAGTCGGCCACCGAGTAGGTAAAAAGGTAGTAGAACTCGCGCCGACTCGGGCTGACGTGCACACTACACCTGTCTGTCTTCAAAAATTCCTAACCCTACTGGATAGTGTGGAGGGGGAGTAGGATCACGTGGTCTTGGTCGTAGTACTAGCGGTGGTGGTGGTGGTATCATTCCACCTGCTGCTTGCTCGAGTCTCTGGGCTGTATTACTCGGAGGATGTCTTGGTTGGGGAGCTTGATGATGTTGCTCTACTGCCATTAATCTCTCCTCAATTCCTCTAAATCGTGTATCTAATTGGTGTTGATACCATTCCCCTTGGTCCTTGAGGTAGCTAAGATTATGATCGATACGTTCAAACTGTCGAATGTTATGCTGTTGCCCTGATAGAATGAGGTTCTGGATTTGTTGCAAGGCAATTTGAGTATCATTTAATAGTTGTGCCTGGCTATTAGCTGCAGCATTTGCTATGTTCTGTACATCTGCTGCAGTTTTTTGAATAAACTCTGTATGCGTCCTCTGGGTCTGTTGGAGGTGCTGCACTTTGGCCAGTACCGCTTGCTTTTCTGCCTCCAACCGTTGAATTTGTGCTTTCATGGCAACATATCCTGGGTCAATGGGTGTTTGGTACCGAGCAGCGGGTTCCTTGCCTTTATTCGATGGTCCTGGTAGGACCGAGGGTGCCACCGAACGGATAATAGGTTCTGGAGAGGAAGAGGATAAGGATCCAACTCCTATCTGCTGTTGGGGGGTGTCACAACGTTCTTGAAACTGTGGGGTCTGGAACGGAGGTGCGTAGTGTTAGGTAATGAACTGTTCAGCTTGTCGTTGTGCCTGAACAACACTATTATTATCATTATCAGCTATGGGCTCATCGGAGCCTGGTCCAAGTAATCCTCTCAACATAGATATAGTTGCAGGGGATTTGGGGGGTATTGGTGTCTATAGAGGTGTATAGACAAGTGGTGTAATGTGTAACGTGGCGCGGAGGGCTGAGGGGCCAAGGGGTATGAACAAGGCAGAAGGCAGAAGGCAGAAGCCGGGCAGGGGCAAGAGCCGGGTAGAGATAGAGGACAACAGCGGAGGCAAAGGTGGAGGCGAAGACAAAGGCAAAGGCTAAGGCAAGGCAAGGCAAAGGCGGAGGCGAAGAAGAAGGCGAAGTGTAATAAGGAAGCTTATTGTCGTGTATTTCATATCCTGTATTTTCTATATTTATTGCATTATTATATAACTAGTGTTCACGGTCGAAAGGCTAGCCTTCAGCCACCCTCAGCAACTGCCGGATTCGGTAGTTCAACGGCCCCGGAATTTGCCACGGTAAATTCCATGGAACTTGCTGTTTTGTGGACACCCTCTTGGGCTCCACACCCTCCTGTATGGCACCCCCTCCTCTGGAGGTGTGCCACCCATCATTATGTATTTTCTTAGTCATTAGGGTCTCTGAACAGCTATATAAAGGCCGCTGGATCCCCTCTGGAATCCATCAGTCTTCAGACAACCCGAACAGCAGCGATCAGATAGATAGCATAATTACAAACGAAGATTACACCTGTTATATTATTGTTCCTTACGGAACACCTCTCTTAGTTATCAACCTACCCTTCTGAGGCAATCCCTCAGCAGAACCGGCATACACAAACATCCGTCCCCAAGCGGATATAGATTGTATAAACGGTACCGAATGACTACTGTCTAGTATCATTCATTACATTTTTTTTAACATCCAAAGTTAATCTTTATTAAATAAACCCTCTACATCCAAGGCCTGATCAACCTTAGGATACTTTATATTGCACTCACGCAAGTGTAAATCAATCCGACTTTATATCAACGATATCGAATTCAACTAGCTAGAACAACATATTCCTTCAACGAGACATCAGACTCTCAACTGCAGTATATCAAAAGAAAGACTTAGACGCAAGCTAAGCAGAGCTCTAACGGGCAGTAGTATTCCACATTAAACAATTCCACCCTCGTTTCATACACTTTTCCTAGTATACTCGACAAATCCACTTGCACTCCTGGCAACTAGTCCCACAGCTATATCGATAAACGTGGTACATCATAGAAAAACTGGCACCCCAAGTCCCAGGAACAATCGGCTCAATCAGCCAATCGTCATAATCCCACGGCTCACGAATCGCCTCCTCCATAACCGCCAACTCCTCAAAGAATAATTCCCCCTCAGCAGCGGTTTTTTCAGACCCAGACATTGCAACAACAGTCTTGGTACCAACATCGTCTACCT
The DNA here is from genome assembly GCA_003788615.2 of Terfezia boudieri ATCC MYA-4762. Taxonomy (NCBI): domain Eukaryota; kingdom Fungi; phylum Ascomycota; class Pezizomycetes; order Pezizales; family Pezizaceae; genus Terfezia; species Terfezia boudieri. Next base: position 9,110 of record ML121599.1, on the reverse strand, counting down.
GAATATTGAAATCAGAAAAAGTGACACTCTTGCCGGACGATTCAGAACTAGAATTGCGAACAGTAGACGCAGAGGAATCAGGTCCATAAAACGTATTAGGACTCTTCCATTCAGACTTGCCGTCATCGCAAGCAATCGAGCCAACAGTATCCTCAGTCGAGCTGATATCATATATATCTTCAGCCACAACTCCACCAGCACAGTAAGGTGCTAAAGCGGAAAAGTAACTAGACGATCGAATCGAACGATCAGGTCTAATAGGTTGTGGAGCAG
>ML121598.1:170803-207653 GCA_003788615.2 Terfezia boudieri ATCC MYA-4762 | reverse complement strand
TTGGTTACTTAATTGTTAGGTTTCACACCTTGGGTAAGTGTGCGACAAAGGTTTATGACTGGTGTTAGAAGGGGTTCTGGGTTCCCGACTAAACAGTTATTAGTATACAAGTATCTACAATCTTGTCGGTATGACAACAATTTATTTTACAACAATTGCAACAAGTTTCAACTTTACTTTTAAAGAGGTAAACTCTTCTTTAAAGGGGGAGCTATGTAAGGAAGTTACATTTTATATACTTATATAAAATGTATCTCCCGTACAACTCCAATCCCAGCTAGTGGAATCAACTATTTACTAGCACGGTACTTACAACAAACACTATTGTTTAAGGCCGGCAACTAACTAGTATTGGTATTAAACTCATGTAGTTCATTTATTAATGAACGTGAGTCATGTATAAGTTTCTATTAGGTTCTGTTGTTGATTTCAAATCATGTATGAGTCAGAGCCTGAGCACTGCCACTGCGCTGCCTCAAGTCTGACTCACCCCTCTGTGAAGGACAAGTATATGTGCTGGTTCATTCCCCTATGGAATGGGAGGAACAGACTTAAGCAAGTAGAAGCTAGGGGAGCTAGATATCTACCTTAATAAATAAAGTATTGAACTGCTATATTCTGAGACCCTTTACGGGTCTACCTCTCTCTATGTGTTAATAATAAGTTACAAGCCGACCAGGCTTAACTTCTACAATTAGAGCAACATCAGAATATGAGCGGGCGACAAATACTTAAGGCAGAAACTATAGGTTCCCGTGCTCCTATAGTTTGCTGCAAGTGGAACTCCAAGTATTGCCGGAGGCAATAGGAACTAGTCAGAAAAGCACATCGACTTTCTTTACATGCCTACCATTAGACAATATAATTGAAAAATATGAACTTTTCTATATATTGTCATAATTGTTTAATTTTCCTATATTCTAAAGTTTACCATCTTTTTTTCTTTTTTCTAAACAGCAACTTTATGAACTCTCCAGTCCAAGAGACCAAATATAAGGGTACTTCATTCTTAGCAGAAGAATATATACTATATAACTGAGTAGTTAAAAGCTCAGGTAGTCACTGATCAGAGAAATTAAGAAAAGGATTCCATCAAGGCTTCTTAATATAATAAAATTCTTTACTTCCTTATTTTACAAAAAAAAAAAAAAACCTTATATCTCGCCAAAAACATGCTTCTCTAAAGGATTGTATTCATCCACTTTTTAATATTATAACAATATTCTCCTTAACAATAAATACTAAAAAAACAAGAACTTTTTTTCAAATAGTCTTAACCTAAAATATGTATCTTTTTTTCACATACATTAAAACATTACTAGTATAACAAAAGACCTTTTAGAGTCTTCTTTCTCTGTTACCTACGTATTCTTTGATTAGCTGTTCAAAACTGTATTGTTTTATAACACTTGAACAGGTTACCTACTCGGCTGTCCAAGTCCTCATTATATCATTCTTGTACTTGACATCTGAACAAGTCTTGATCAATTGCCCAATACCCATATATTGTTTTCCTAACACTTAAATAAGACTGTTTAACTGTCAAATGAATAATATTCTTCCCAATAATACTCAAACAATCTTATTTGAGTACCAGTATACCTAATTATTTCATTTGACACTTAAATAAAGCTGTTCAAGTATTGAATTATTACTCTTTTTATTGCCACTTGAACAAGGCTTATTCGAGTATTAGTCCAAAACAAACAAATTACTAAAACCAATGCTATATATTCAAATAACTAAACTTAAAACTAACAAGCACTAAAAAAATCAAAAAATCTTCTTATTACCTCTATAATGTAAGGAGAGAAGATAATACAAATAGTGAAACCTAACTTCTTTCATAGAGAATCTTAAATAACCTATTCTAGAGATATCATGAGACAGTAGTACTAAAATCTTCCATATGAAATCTTTAAATATAGATTAGATATTGGAAATCTAAAGAGTATGAGTAAGTATATATATAATAGACAATTGTATTGCTTGTATTTATTATACTTTATCACCAGTAATAATAGTAATAGCAGAATAGTGATAATAGTAAATAGTGATAACAGAATGAACAAATCATTAAAAGTATCTACAATATCCCAAACATTAAAAACACAGTATCAAAAACATTACAGTATCATAGGATCTGAAATATTAAAGTATAGCTAGCAAAGCATTACATTATTCTAAGTATATATTCCAACAGTATATTTTCTAATAGTAGAACAAGAAATATGATGTCAAATGAGCTTATGAGGTCAAATGAGTGAGGGAGTCTTCGCAATCCAGCCTACAGACAAAATATTGCACGGCATGTAGCGGTCTTCATTATTAACACAGAAGACTAAAATTGGCAGTGCACGACAGTCTTCGCCACCCAGCCCGAAGGCCAAGAAGTCATTTTAGCGCAGAGTGGGATTGCCCTGCCGTGTACATTACTTAAGAATGGGGGCATTTTAGAATTGCCCTATTCTTAAGTAATGTTCGAGGTGCATGCTAGAGGTGGACAATAGGTGCTGGTAGGAGTGTTAGTATAGTCTCATGCTAAAACATCCTCCAAGCTGCTGCGACATGGCTGGCTCGTGAACTGCAATATTAAATGTTAGACTAAGCTGGCACAGAAAACAGAGAGCCTCGCCATGAGACGCCATGTCGCGTTGTGAGAAACCTCGTGATCATAATAAGAAGCCGCGTCACATCGCGAGAAGCCAGCCGGTGCATAACCTACGAGTTCTTGCATAGACTCACGGCGAGTCAGGCCAAGTCACGACTATATAAGAGATAGGAATAGTGTTGTAACTGACACATGTTCCACTAAACGAAGGGCATTTCACGTTTTCGCTTGCCCGGCAACTAGTGAGTTTCTCATCGATCTCGACCGTCCCATATGGATCCAGGAGAAGACGGGGATCAATGGGACACGGTAGAGGCTTTCCTCGGTTTCCTCTACAGACGGCTATCTGGAAGAGGGGGGCCCTATGGAACAGACACAGTAGAGGTTTGAGCGGACTTCCTTCAGGAAGTCCCACTTCACTTGATGTTATATATTCTACTATGTTACGGGGTGGGCTCCAGTCAGAGCCCTCGGGGTCATCTGGTATTCGCCGGTTTATGACAGCATGGGAGTTCCGTCTCACTTGAGTTTATTCCTAGGTTTATCTCTCGCGATATCCCGTTGCCCTTTGGCTCTTTACCGCGGTATATAGGCACTGGAACTGGCAGATTAACTTGCCTTTTCCTGAATCCATCTCAGTTTCCGGGTGGCCTATAATGGGCCTCCTAATGGAACGGCACATGAGTACTGAGTTTTTTTTTTCAAAAAAAAAAGAATAGGTATGGAAGTCTGAAGTCCGCTATACCTCACCCATTCCTGTTCTTCTCTACATAATTCTGTGCGTAACCCTCCAAAATAGTCCCCTAACCCTGACAACACCGTGCAAGACGAGCAAAATTGGTAGGATTTAATAACTAGAGGGTTTCGACGTCGGCAATTACAGGATTATACAGCCCCCGAAGGCGGAAAGACAGCGTTCTAATTTTTTACGAGCAAGAACGGAATTACAGACTTCCCCCGAAGGTGAAGTTTCACGACTTCCTGGGCTTGCCGCGGTCGAAAGGAGAACCTAGCAAATGCTCCATTGACAAGCAGGACACCGGAGCCGACACAATTACTGACACTAGCTGGCACATCAGAAGTGTCAAAAAAGAAGGGAGGGGCTCCAATGTCATTGGAGGGGATAAGTTCCGTTATGGACGGGATGAAAAAATTAGGGATGATAAGGTAGGGCTTGTGTGAGGAGGATGATGATTGTGGATGGAGAAATGCAGGCACTGATGAGGAAGAAATGTTAGAGAGGAGGATCAAAAAAAATCACAGAGAAGAAGGAGAAATGGACATTGGGTAAGTGGAAGAGAGTTGGAGAGTTCCTACTAGAGGAGGTTGCACCAATGCTAGGACTCATTAGACCATTAGAATGGCATAGGCTTTTAGAGGAAATCCCAGGCGACTATGACCGTGCAAGGAGGAGAGCAAAAAGGAGAGCAAAGGAAAAGAGAGGGCCAAAGGACATTAACTCGACATGTGACACCACCCGCCAAAAAAAAAAGTTCAGGAGGGTGTGGAGATGCTCGATGAAGGAAGGTTTTCTCCGTACGAGGACCTACTTATCGCATACGAGAAGCAGTTATAGGAGGCAATAGAGGCGATGAAGGGTGAGAGCGAGGCCCCGGTGACACCTCCCGTCACCAAAAATACAAAAAGTCAGCAAAGCCGGTCAAAGTCGAGGATGAATACGTTGACACCAAGGCATTTGTTGTGCACCGAATAGATACCCTGCCAAAGACCCATGGCAAACACCATACAGGATGTAAAGAAGACAGGAATGCGGGGGATGGTGGGGCACATTGGCTCCTGGGAGAGCATAGGAGAGGGTTCGGACTCTGGTTGGTGAATTGGGTCATTTCACAGTTTCATTACGTTTGCGAGACACAGTTGTATGTAGTTTTCGCTTCTTACTCCGAAAGAACAGGCAGATCCTTTTAAGGGGAGGCTTCGGGCCCCGTCATGACCTCAGCGGGTAAAGACTCCCTTTTTTTTAATATTTTTTTTTCTAAAAAAAACCCCCCCCCTCCTCCGATTTCTCTAATACCTTGCCTTCTCGATGCTTGAGACTGGTGGATGCTGTGCGCCGTCATATTAGCCCAAGGCTACCTTTAAGATCCTGTGGGTGTATTGATTTTTAAATACAAACCGGGAATATTCTGGGAAACGTATACCCGAGAGATCTCTCTTGAGACAGGTGACAGTACGCCTCGGAGGTAGAGACAAAAAACCATAATCTAGGAGATCGGCTGAGAGAAATGCCATACGGCTGAAGACTAGTCTGAGAAGGAAAAGGCAGAGAATAGACGGAATAGCTCAGTTTACATAGGGTGCATACTCCTTATAAAAAAAAGGAAAGATTCGTGGTGCGTAGCCACAGGAGGTTTCAACAGTGGAATGGCAGTCGATAACTTCACGGGAATACTAATAGAATGATACTATACTAGATAAGTATATAAACCTGCTTCCTACAATATGATTCCTCTAAAATAATTCCTCCAAAATGCTCTCCACAAAATGATTTCTCCAAAATGATCTCTCCCCCGGTATCCTAAAACTCCTCACCCTCCCGACTAGCCCGATAACCACTACTAAAAATTGTGTCAATTCTTTTCTCCTTATGCCAAACGACTTCTCCATCACTTGCTCGAGTAATCCACACAACCCTATGCATTGGCATCCACTCCTCATCCGTCTCGTCCCTTCTATGTCCTACCCACTTTGCCAAATTCATCTGTAAAATACCTAGAAACCTATCCTCGTAACCAATGAGATAATCATGAATATCCATGTCCGAGTCCCACTTGATGCGATTGATAATATCATGGGCGGGTCGTAGTTTTGCTTTCTTGATGTATTCTCGCCTCGGCTCCACTATGTCCATCTCGTTTGTCGCCTGGTTGTTCCTGCGTTCCCTCTTGTGCTGTGAGCGGCTGGTACGTTTCTGTGGCACTTGGGTACTTTTGTTGTCGGTGTTTGAAGAATCACCCATCACCCCGGCTGCCCCCAAACTGCAGCTTTTCTCCCTTTCTCCCACCTCTCCATTGTCACTGGCCGAATCCTCTTCATCCAAGCTATCTTCATCATCCTCGCTGCAACTGGGATCATGATTATATCTACCTTCGGTAGTAGCACCCACTTCCGCATAGTATTCATCCCACCAAACTTGTTTGTCAATTCTAACACCTTCACCTAGCGACTGGCGGTTGACTCGGGTAACAGAAACATAGGATTCAGTGACCTCATATTTCTTGTCCTCTTTTCGGAGGTATTCCTCAAAACTCCGTAGAATTTCCATGAATTTGTTGTAAACTCTTTTTTTCTGCTCATTGACAGCTTGAGCTTCTTCGGAACTTTGTACCGGTGAACTGCGAAGGCTTGAAGAAGTATTAACGAGTCCAATGAGGTAAAAGGCATTAAGTTCTTCGTTGGTGTGAGGTTCATCGATATTGACAAAACGAGCAGGCCAAATTCGAGCATGCATGTTGGGGACTTTTGCATTAAGTTCTGTATGCATTCGCAACCCATGCTGGTGTGAGCAAGTTATCCTTTGACGCACAACGGGAATTAACTTACCAACTAAGAGATGAAGGCAACGACTTTCGATCCAGCCAACCAAGCTTCGTCCATGAGTAATGTTTCTTCCCCAGTACCTAACGTCAATTTTGACAAAATTGCCAAATGCATTTAAGAAATCTCTTTCAGCTTCTCCATCATCCAGTCCAATTACTTCCTCCCAACTACTGGCCTTGTTGTGTTTTTGATTGGCAAGTAGAATTTGATCCCTCAGAGTCTGAAGCGAATGTTGCGAAGCCGTGCTGGCAACATTGACCATAGGGGAGTGAATTGTTTGAATCACAAGAGGCTCCCGCGAGACTGTTCGTCTGTACTGACTGGAGACAAAGTCAGGATCACCAACTGTGTCTTCCTCGTACCTGAAGCTAGCATAGCGTTTGAAGAAAAGCTTTGAAGCTTCGCATGCTGTTAGATTAACTACCTGTTCCGTGGCAATAGTCTTAAAAACATGACTTAAAAGGAAAACGATATGAATACCACCGAGATACCCGAAACGTGCAGAAAAGATGCCACGACGAGTAGCCCAGAGTTTTAGCAATCGGTAGGTCAAGCGGAGGAGCTTGAGATTTGGGATTGTCTGGAGTAGGTAAGATGAATCCCGGTATGCGTTGAGCTTCTTGAGGGTTATAGCAGGTAAAGAGAAAATTGGATCTGAGGGGGAAAGATATGGAAGCCGACCCCAACTATGTAGATGACTACTAGTTAGCTATGCGTTTACCAAACAAAGCTTCAGGATCATCACAGTCTCCAAGAAGGAAAAGATATTAAAAACAATACATACCTATCAAGAACTCGTTCCGGGACTTGACAGTATTGTAAGTCAACTCGGACAGAGTAATACTCGTATTTAGCCTGGTGGATAACCGCTACATCCTCTGCTTTCTGTACCTGCCCAGTGGCCTCACTTACAAAACCTCCAATATACTCCAATTCTAACATAGTGCCACTTTGAGCCTCAACAGTCCGAAGAATTCTAATACTCCCAGCTTTCCCTCCAGTCTGTGAGAGTGTTCGGTTGTGGCGTCTGATTTTTTGCTTAACCAATGCCCAGAAGACCCTAGCTGAGATATTACTAGCACATAAAATATCCACATCGGATTTCGGTGTGAAGAGGTTCATGTAATAGGACCCCACTGTCTGAAGAATTATTTTTACCTGTGGTTTCTCCAGCCCTTGGGCCGACACAAGGGGAGTTATTAACTCCCCATCCGGGTACTCATGCTGAGTCGAAGCATCCAAATTTTCCATCGATGTGAGGTTAACGATATGGTCCGGAGGTGGTGTTTGTTGATTATAATGTCCCCTCGACGTACCTGTCAGTATCATTGTTAAAACACCCTTTGCTTCTTCTCTGATTGAGTAGTCCTTCTGTGACGGAATCATTCCGCTATCCGACAGATACTTCTCGAGCGCCTCATCAGTCATATCACCTTGAGCTTGGAGCTTGGGCTCCAGCGTTAGCCATGTTTTCTGCCCAAGGCTTCTGCCTTTCTGCTCCGCAGTCCTGTCCCGAACTCTAATTTCCGCATATAATCCCCAATGATCGCTACCCCCTTCAAGGCCAAATCTTCCAGTGCGTTTAACTTCAATCCAATTTTGTTCATCACTCAAGGTGTTGTGTGAAACCAAGATCCGGTCATAACGCTGTGGCCGAGGATTTGCTTCCCACTTGACAACCTTTGCACAAAGGCGATTAGTAAATGGATTAAAGGTTGCACCAAATTCACCAGGTCCTAACGCCAAAGCATTTCCCCGCCCATATGACGAGCCAGGTTCCCAATGCGGAGAAAGATCGTTACCAATCCTACTGCTTGCCTCACCAAGATCAAATTTTACATCCTCTATATCTGCTATTCCATTTAGTGAATGTGTTGCAGTATAGGTGTCTTTCCACATTTCTGGAATGACCCTCTTGCTGTACCCATCGGTATTCAGCAGCAGCTTGTATGTTTCCTGAGATATTTCCTGAGAGGCGTAGGCTGTGTTGATTGTCGAATGAGAGGTAGGTATGTTGAAATCTCCGCATATTGCCCAGGCTTCCATATAGTTGTTGGACATTTTCCTGCCGAGAAAATATGATGACAGTATACGCAGTTGTGTTAGTTTTGCTGCTGAAGAACCATCCGAGATTCCACAAGTCAAGTGAACATTTGCAATAACCAATCTTTTCTTCGAGATATCTTTGGTAATATTCCTGTCATGCTCCTCCCTCTGAGCCCTGTTCGATGAAGCTACAGCGGAATGAACAAAATTTAGCTCAACCACTACTGCTCCCTTATGCCTCCCCAGGTCCACAAACTCCCACATTCCGTTCTCATCTCCCAGAGGATAACTTGCAATTATTACACAATTTCGCCAGCTTGGTAGAATGCCATGTGATGGACTGTGAGTGCTATATGGGAATCTGCGCTGAATTTCCGATTGTGAAAGAAGGTAAGCTAAGAAATCATCCGTAACCTCTTGTAGGTTAATTACAGAGGCAGTCGTTGATAAAATTGCCGACAGGAGGAGTGGGTAGCGTGACTTTGCAATAGCAGTGGGCATGGCTGAATCGGCAAAAATGTTATAGGTCGCAAGAGTGAGAGCCTGCACCTCTGGGAGATTGATTTTGCCCGCTGTATGTGGGACATATGCACCTGGGTTGATGACGGATGAAAAGGCATAGACATGATAAGGACCAGACTTTTGAGACTTCGGATCTGGACTTTCGCGACCATAGCCCTCTTCTACCAAAGCCTGCCTCCCTAAAACAATCTCATTGACGATCTGCATCCCCGATTTTGCAGCACCCCTTTGTAATACCACCAGTCGAGAAACATTCCACTGGATACCACTACTACCTGCATTTGCAACAAGCTTTTGTGCCTTGCCAAGAAGACCCATCATCACTTCCTCATTAACAGCGGTTTGCCCAATCGTCAGATGTGGCTTATATTCTTTAGTTTCAGCCTCAGTCGGGGTGGAAAATAGATTCAACAACTCCTTCCGCAGTACTAAAAGGTCAAGTTTCTCTGGCTCATTCGAATTGTCTTCTTGCCATTCCACCGATTCACTTAGATGTATTGTAGCATGATCCTTGTGCTTCCAGATCCCTGCCCTGTCAAGTTTCACTATTAAAGGAGTAACAGAATGGTCGAATCGGGTTGTAAGGTATTTTTGAATGGTGTCCACTGCAGTTGGTAGACATTCAGGTGAAACAAACGGATATAGGAGATTGATATGTGGTGGCCAGGATTCGGAGTTCTTATCATAAAGTGACCGAAGGGTGGATATGTCTTTATGATATGGAGAGGAGGACGGTAGAAGGATAGCAAGAGCTGTTTGATGAGATGATAAAGATGCTTTTGGTCGGCCCTGCAATTCTGGTTGCGGCTGTAATTTTTCGACTGATAACGCCATGGTTTTCCTAAATAAATTATTAGAAAGTATGCGGCTTTGGTATTTGACTACTGAGCCTTTATATAAATCACTTTTGCTTTTGAGGTTTTTGAACTTAATCAAACTGAGATAAAACCGTTGAACTCCTGGAAGCGTTTGTGGCAGAAATACAGCCTTAATTCGCGTGATCTGATGGCGGTGGGTTTGTCGAGTTGGACGAAATGCAGAATTCGGAGTAACTTTAAAGGAATCGAGGCTAATTTTGCCAGTAGCCCCTATCCCACTCAACTCCCCAAACAAGTTAGAAATACAATTGTTATTAATAACGACCTGAAATGGCTCATTCAAGGTAGCGTTTTGAGTCGTCTGGTTGTTCTGAGTAATCTAGTTAGGATTTGAGTCGCAAAACTATCATTTCGACTCATTACATAGCACAAGAGCAAGTCCACAAGACGTCATCTTGCATTTTGTTTTCTGAAACCAGCTGGCGCATATCTAGACTAGTGTGTAGGAACCAGTATACTAGTAGTAATTATATCCTGGAGAGCGTAGCATAACCAGCATGCACTAACTAGAGTGGTGGTCAATTAAAAATAAACTGGAGTTTAGAAAAGTCAGGTTATGCAACATCTTGGCAGGTTTGGCCTTTGTTCTGATTGGCCAAAGTCATCACACAACTTAGAGCTAGTCTGGTTACTACATAGACTACTTAGAGCACTTCGAACTAGGTATGGTAACCAAGGTTACTACTAGGTTATATGCAACCAGACTAGGTTATATTGTAGCATAATATAACCAGACTAGCACAAAATAACTCTACCTACAGCACAAACAAACAGCATAAATACGACCTAGCATAGTTAGAAATTAGTAGAAATCCGCTTAATATCTCAATAGCGCCTCATAATACCATTCAACAAACAATTCAAGAATGCAGACTCCAGATAATTCCTAGTCAAGTTCTTGAAAACTAATAGTTCTGAAAAAATCAAATACTTTCCAGTACTAACTTTTGCGAGCTACTATATAGCAACGTGCTGTCTCTTAAATCATACAACATTAGTAACCTATTGCACTATCATAAGAAGTTCTCCTAACAATACTTATTGTTGGGTCAATCGGTACATATTGTAATATAGAGATAATTCTATATATTTCAAAGGTTTTCCCTATTTAAAATTTCAAGGTTGTGCTATATTGAAGCTAGTGTACTTGTACCAAGGCATGCATATTAAAACTAGTTTATGAATCGGAAAACCTTTGAATACATAAGTAGTATCGTGCCTACCTTTGAAATAGGCATCGAGGGTCTGATCGAGCTAGCAAAAGAACTACGAAATAGCTAGTAGTTAGAGCTGATGGAACGTATAAACGATGTTTATCCCTTACAGGATTCATAGGGCTTTCTCCATAGATAAAGCCTAAGCCTAAGGACACCACTAGAAGTCTAATCTTCTCAATGAGGTGGTACCATCACCCCTCATTCTTAGCAGTCCCCTCACTCAATACCCTCATATATTGAGATACCTCCTTCCATCAACCTCAAGCATAACTCATACATTATAGTCATCTTCCCTTGCCATAATAATAAAAAAAAATAAAGAAAAAAAAAAAACAGTTTATCCCATCAAACATGAAACTCGATGTAGTCTTTACCGCCTCTTTCTCAATCTATTCCCTAATCATTGGAATATATTCATGAGTGGCATAGGTCATATCATCGCCTATATTGCCTAGTATTAGTGAGTAGTTAGTTCCACCGTAATCTGTGGACATACTCAAACATATCATAGCCAGTTTATTCATGGCACGCAATGTCTCATACGTATGGCAAGAGAGGATAGGACACAAAGCCATGAATTAATCCCCGTAATCTAATAAGCTCCACTACCATCGATCTCGAACTATTATAGCAAAAATGGGAATAGAATTGATTAATGCTTAAAGCCAATCCCGCCTATTATACAAAAAATCCCTAATGATGCCTCGATCGAGTTTAGAATATGCTTTTATTTGGAGGCACGCAGAATCCTTGCTGTAGGAAATACTCGCTCGTACTGAAGGACTTTAAGGACATGAGCCGTTGCTTATCCCACGATTATCGTGATGCAATGAAGCACATCTACGGTTGAGGGTGCACCTAAAAACAAGAATAATAAATGTCAATAGTTTTTGTACTATCATGAGCCGAACTCGCGTTCACCTCCCCATGTCGCTGGCCAACCCCAGGCCATATTGCCAGCCCCTAACGTAGACCTGCCAACAATAGTTCCAAAACTACCACATCTATTCGCCTTACTCCTGACAAATCATGAGCCGATCCTGAGATGGTAGTAAATCGAAGTCGACATCGAGCTATGGAAGTGTAGATTCGGAGCCATGGAAATGTCGAATGGAAGTGGGGACATCAGAGCCATGGGAGTGAAGATATCGTAGCCATGGAAGTGTCGATATTGCAGGTATTACAGTGTCAATATTGGAGTTATCGCAGCGTCTATGCTGCTTTAGAACCCTGTGAGATAGGTTAGTTATGCGCGCAGTTGTCGGAGGTCTGGCAATGCTCTCACATATGTGAACTGAACTTGCTCGGTTGCTTCCAGAACCCTGTGAAATAGGTTGGTTACGCGTCCACATACATATCGGAGGTCTGGCAATGCTCTCACATATATGAACTGAATTTGCTCGGTCGTGAGATAGGTACAGTGAACTCTCGATATAAGAATATACCTCCCCCAGCCCCCATACAAAATAAGAATATATTTGATAGAAGAATATTCTTATTTCCTCTAGGTTGTTTACTAAGGTATTCTTATAGCAAGAGTACCTGATTGGGTAATGTATAAACAGCCTAGCTGGAATAGGAAGGCTTATCGATAAGAAATGCCCCGTAACCAACAACACTGCCAAAGACAACGCTGCCAAAGACAACGCTGCCAAATACAACGCCACCAAACACAATACCGCGACACACGTTACCGCGACACACAATCGGAACAGTTCTATTGTCGCGAAAGCCAGCGCATTGAGGCTGCACAACTGGCAGACAAAAGGAAAGGCAAGCAAACAGTCATTACTGCCTTCTTCACTTCATCCAGGGCTGTTCCCGGTTCTCCTGTACCTAGTTCTTCCTTTACCTCACGTTAATTCTCTTTTTTGATGTATACCTTTAGTAATTACTCTGACATTTGTTATAAGAATATATTTGATTTAAGAATATTACCCCCCCCGCCGGACGATATTCTTTTATCGAGAGTTCACTGTACGTGACGGTGACCGGCCCCGGCCTGGACCAGACAAAGCTCGGGCGGGGCCTGGCCTGAATAGCCTGGACGGCCTTGACTGCCTAGACCGCCTGGACCTGTATGAAGTCTTGGAGTACTGATGGGCCTGGTGGATTGGTTTCTTTGAAAGATGCTGATCGAGATGTTGCAAGAGCTGGAAAGTAATGAGGCTTAGTCTGACCGTTGTTTTTTAGTGTATGCGACCTTGGTTTTTCATTTCTTTGAAGTCTTTACATCTATGAAGCCTAACGCTATGAGACGGGTTGTGTGCGACCTACACTCACTATGCCCAGGAGCCAGCGTTAGCGGCGGAGGGGCTAGTCGGTAGAATCCTGCGCCAAAACCATGCCAAGACCTTCCTAATTAGGCACGTCTGCCAAGAAACTAGTGGATTTAGATAAGATCAGATAAGATCGACGCCATTATTGCCTTTGCCGGCTCTATATTGGTGGTTTTTATGCCTTTGCGCGGAAGCCATGAATACCACCAAGACTTATGGCAAAGGCATAAAAGCTACCAATATATAGAGCCGGCCAAAGCAATGAAAATCACCAATATAGAGCCAGCTAAGAACATGAAAACCACCAATATGTAGAGCCGGCAAAAGCATGAAAACCACCAATATATAGAGCCGGCGAAGGTATGAAAACCACCAATATGTAGAGCCGGCGAAAGCACAAATAGGCCAATAGCATGGATTTCCAAATATTTTTGATGTGAGATCCATCTTGAAGGGTCTTCAAAAAGTAGTAGAAATACCTAAGTTAGAACCTTCTAAGCTCAGACGTTCTGAGACAATCCTGCTTACATTTACTCTACAATTCTGGAAAATTGGGAATGGGGGAATTTCCATGATCTTGCAAGAGGTAGTTGCAATTGATTATGACATGGGACCACCGGACCTTCGGCAGGACAATAGTTAACTCATCTAGACCTAATCTAGACACCTGATCAGTAAAGAGAAGGCGTGTTATTGCCTAATTTAGTAGAGATAGAAATGTTGAGGAAAGGTTATTCTAGTATCAAATAGAATTTGATATTCTATAAGGGCTACAATTGTTCGACGTCGAGTTGAGTTGAGTAGCGTTTTTCGTACCGTGACATTAGCGACTGGGCAACATAGGCGGTAGGCTGGCCCCGGAGCACCGGTGGTACCTGTTGTTATATCTATCAATTACGCTATTAATATGTCAGTTTTGCCTACATGTGAACATCTTCAGCGCTCATGAACATAATCAGGCTATTCAGGCTACAGTTAACTCTCGTTATAAGCATACGGTCGGGACCAGAGGGTATATGCTTATAGCGAATATACGCTTATACCGAGAGAAAATTACATTCATCAAAAATAACACAGGAAATTTGTATCAGGACTGTTCTAAGAACTCTGTGATCCTCCGCTGGGTTTTCTTTGCCTTCTCTTGATATAGATAACCCTCAATTCGGCGCCTTTCCCGCTGGCACTTCGCTTCCCAGTCACTTGTGTTTCGGTCACTGGACTGCAGGGAATACAGGAGGAGTGTCTCAAGAGCATCAATAGCTGCTTGATGAGACACCGGTGGTGCAGGAGGTGGCATCAGCAGGGCCTTCCGCTCAGCCAGCGCTTTCGAATTCGCCAACCTTAGTTTCGGGGATTGCGAGTACTCTAACCCAAGCAGCCTCACGCTCAATGTGTTGTACGAACCGTCAGACTCTTATTCAAATGCCAAGGGCGTTTGGGCTGCTAAGATAGGAAGCCTGCTAGATGAGGGTTGGCGGGTATGTTACACTGACGGCACGGGCAGACAGGGCCATGTTGCATCAGCGTTGGTATCAGAGGATAGGAGGGGGAATCCAACTCTCAGGTCACACTCATATCTAGGGGAGGAGGCGACAGTAGCCGACGGGGAAAGGCAAGCCGTTGTCCTAGCCCTAAAGACACACCGGGAGTCGCCCATGATCGCTATCCTCTCCGACTCGACCTCGGCCATCTCAACGGCGCTGGAAATCGCACAAGGAAGAAAGCCACCAAGGAGCGGCATCGAGATCGAACTGGGAGATCTTCTTGCGGAGCGCCATCACAACCAGTACGACACATCAATCTCTTGGGTCCGCTCTCACATTGGCATCAAAGGCAATGAGGAGGCCGACGAGCTGGCCGCATTTGCATCCGCTCGGGGGCAGTTTGCTGTTGAAGAGCCCATGGTAACAGAAGGGGGTTTAAGACAGGCCTCCAAATCCCTCCGCGCCAAATGCAGAACGGCCCCCGGTTTTGGCGTAAGGCGGTGCGAGTGGAACCGCCATGCGATATCGGCATACACATGGCTCCGGACCGACAAGGGCCCCCAAAAGCACTGGCTCCATCGCATCGGCAAGGCAGACACCAGCTCGTGCCAGTGCGGATATCACACGGAGGACGGGCACCATATCGTTTTCGACTGTCCATTGTACGCCCGGCAACGACACCAATTGGGGAAGATAGAGAGATGGGAGGATATAGACCGCCCTATATGGGTAAAAGGGGAGGGTGAGAAGGACGAGTGGGAGGCAGGGGAGGCCTTCTTCGCCTTTCTTTACACAAGGCTCTACGGAAGGGGCGCGTAAGGGGATGTAGGAGTCAGGGGAGGTGGGGGAGGAGAAGGGGTGGGGAGAGTTTCTAAGGGGATGACAGTGTTCGCAGGTCTCAGTCAGGCCTCTCGGGGTCATCTGGCTTGCAGCCGGTTAGTGACAGCATGGGGGCCTGCGCTTACGATTTTCATTACACAGTTGCCATTATTTTGATTTACACGGTATGATTTGCGCGTTTGTATTTGATTCACACAGTTTTGATTCACACATTTGGATTCACGCTATGTACACAACGCTTGTATCTACTTTTTTGCTTTCTGCGCGCGGCGGACCTGGCAGACTAACTTGCCTTGTCCTGAATCCACCCGGGTTTCCGGGTGGCTCCTCATAGTCCCCTCACTGGGATTGAATAGGAGTAATGAGTATATAAAAAAAAAAAAAAAAAAAGGTGCAGGAGGTGGCTCAGATGCAGGATCTTCCTTCTCAGCCGGTATGAAGTTGTTGATTATTCGATCCTCTATATCCTCATCTGTATCATCAACCACTTCGGAGGCAGGATTGATGAAGCTTGCGATATAGACATATTGTTGTAGGTCTGTTATGAGCGTATTGTAGTGCTTGCGGTCAAGTGGCGATGTTGCTTCTCTCCATGTTTCCCCGCATGGCGCTATCTTATCGATAAGTACCCCTGCTAGCGCTCATTCGATATAAGCATATGTATGTGACTAGGCCAAAAAATGACATGAATATTCGAATAGGTGAATTTATGCTTAAAAAGCACCTTTTTGTATGTAGGGACCATGAGAGGTATGCTTATAACGGGAGTTAACTGTATTCAGGCCGTTCAGGCCGTCCAGGCGGTTTCAGGCCGTGCACGGTCCTCAGCCCCCAGGCCAGGCCGCGGGCCGCCTGAACATTGGCCGGCCGGTTGCGAACACTGAGTTACCTGGTCCTGGTCCTGGCTCAGAAGGAGGTATAGATACATGTCGGCTCGGAGAGCCAAGGCCGGCGAAGAATAAGCTTCCCGAGGTAGGGAATCTCGGGGGCTGAGCAACAAGACAGCGATAACCGCAATAACTAGAGTCCAATTAACCAGACTAGAGTCCAATAATGGTCCGACTCTCAGAAAGGCCCAGGAGGGACGATTGTGACACTATCCTCCCTTTAGGTCTGGAGCTCCAGCGACAATGAAACTTGACACGGAAGACAAAACAAATAACAAAACACCAACAAAGAACAAAAACCCATAGCGCCAACTCCAAACAGCAACAAAACATTGATCATAGCCCCAGGTCCGAACAACAGCGAAATAACAGTTATAACAAAAACCACAACCACAATATCATTCGGTGGGGCAAGGTTTCCGAGGGTAACGTTGGTGGAACAGGGTGACCAAGTCCTGCGCATTCTCCAAGTCCTCAGCGGGTTGCTAGGTGCTCTCCTCGTCCTCCACCCACTTCACCTTGTAACTGCAGGCAGCCATACCTCTTTCCTGAATCCAGTACCTCCTTGACCTCCCATTCTTCTTCACCTGCGACTAGTACAGGGGGTGGGGGAAGGTGTTTTTGTCCTGGTAAGGGGTCATTCGCCGCAGGCTTGATCTTCGATACGTGGATAACTAGGTGGCGTTTAATGTCCTTGGGGAACTTGAGCCAATATGTGTGAGTGCCCACAGCCTTCAACACCTCATATAGCCCTAGGAACTTATGGTCAAGCTTGTGAGAAGGTTGTTCCATCCTGAAGTGCCGACTAGAAAGCCAACCTTAGTCTCCTGACTGATATCTCGGGGCTGGCAGTCTCAAACCGTTTGCATACTCCGATTGCCGGGCTTGAGCATAGGCTAACTCCGATTTCAGGGTAGAGTAGAGCTCGGTGATCCCAGCTATGAGCTCCTTGGCTGGGGCATCATTCTGGGCTTTCTGCAGGAGTGCTAGAGAATCCATGAAGCGAGGATACCAGCCATAATTGGCCAGGAAGGGGGAAATTTTCAAGGACTCTGAGAACTGGTTGTTGGCGGTATCAAAGAGCGTCAATATCAGGGGTAGATTAGAGAAGGAGACACTTCATTGGGCGCAGATGGTGTCTCGCTTGAAGAGGGGGAGATGAGTGTTGGTCAAAGTTCAAAGAGGTAGGAGAGGTAAAGAAGAGACTGCACAATGCGTGCGTGAGCGGTCTGTTTATATTTATGGTGGTGGTAGGTAGCTAGTGGTAGGGGAAGGAGAGGGGGTTTGACTTTGTTTTGCGCACGATCGTTTGGCTTTACTTGGTTTGTGAACGCTCCGCTATGCTTGTGATTTTGTTGGGGGCAGAAGGAGGAGGTCTGGCTTGTTTGACTTTTTCCGCACGGGATGTGCGCTTTGGGAGTTGGGGATGGTCTGTGGGGTGAGAAATGCCGGAAGGGGAAATGTATATACAGTAGAACTTTGTTACAAGCATGTCTTCGGGCGGTCGACCCCCATATATATGCATTCGGGTGCCCCCTATCCGTATATATGTTCTGGTCCGTTCCGGGATTCAGTCCATACCGGTATGGACTGGGCCGTTGCGAGATTGCCGGGCCGTTCCGGGATGGCATATATCTACACTCTGAGCGATGAACGAAGGCAAATTGAGTGGAAACCGGGTCTATTATATTTTATACATAACAATAGCTCAAACTCCACTACGAGTAATTTCATGATACCTCTCGTTCATAGTACTATAGGTGTTGTTCTTTTCTGCATGCAGCAAAGTATCACGAACATGTTACATCATGCTCCAAAGCTACTTGTTTCCCATTATTACTTTCCTTCCATTGCAGTTATTTGGGTCTCGCAGGTATTCTTTAATTCTGCGATACCTAGGTAGTTCTTGTTAGTCACCATGTACTTGAATTGGATATTAAGGAATTACTTCTCCAAGGTCACCTGGGATTTACTTCAATAATTGCGCTTCGAGATCGAGTGAAACCTAGGGGGTGAAACTGATCCAAATCAATAGCACCATTATCTTCTGACCAACTGACATTATGGTAAGGGCGGGAATGTCGTGGTATGTTGGTAATTCCGAGGTGTGCTCTGGTAATGTCAGTGTGCACTAGTCTGGTTGGCACAATATGTTACGTTGAACATCTGTCTATGTTGTTACATAGGGGTATTCAATCTTAGGTTGTACGGCCGTAATTTTGGGTTTATACGGGTCCCGAAATACGCCGTATAAATTTGCGAAAACGTATAAAGTGCCGATCTCCATAGAACCATTTATACGCCGAAAGGCCTACTATAAATGCCTTTATACGCCGTACATCCCTATAAATTGGGAGGGGCTTATACGTTCGTATATCTAGAGCGCTTATCAGGAAGCTAGAAAATGGAGGTTTGGGCTAATCACTTAGGGTTAGCTTGGTTGGTTAGCTCAGTTGATAAATTTTAGGGGCTCATCATGTGAGAAGCTCTGAGTCAGCTGAGCCGCTGCGAGGGCTAAGTACAACCCTACATACCAGCTAACCAGACTACATACCAGCCTCAGCGCGCACTACATACGACCTAGTCTCACTAGGCCTATTTAGAAATTGTACTAGCTCTGTGTAGAAAACCACTAGACTCATTTAGAGCAAGCTCCAGTATTTACCCGGCCTTGGCACGCTAAAACCGTACAAACCATTTTTTCTAGGTGGAGGTTATCAGACTTTGGAGCGTATAAGTGCCTTTGTACGAAAACAGGAATTACGTCGGAAAAAAAGCGTACAACCTAAGATTGAATACCCCTAATATGTTACGTTGAACAAGTGTGTTGCATTGAAGAAAATTCTCACGAACTAAAGGTTTCAATTCCGTAACGGACCAGAACATTTCTCTACATAATAAAAAAAATAACTTTCATTTCGGGTATACCTCTACTGAGTATTTTTTTGGATAGGTCGCCTATGTTATCTCCGATGTTCTTTGACCAAATGTTGCTACAAAATAACCTTCATATCGGATATGTCCCTATTTAGTAATTTTAATGTCGCTGTGGCCGCTGTGGTGTTGTGGTAAATCCTTGTTGCTATCCGTGACATTGAACAATTTAATCCCGCAACGGCCTGGTCCGTTGCGATATCCAGTCCATACCGGTATAGACCGGGCCATACCGGTATGGACCGGATCCCGGAACGGACCAGAACATATACATCCCAATACCCCCAACATCCCCTCCGACCACCGGATACCCCTTTTCCGATAATTTGGATCAATTGAGCTCGCATCGGATGGTCCTCGAGGTCACTTTGGATGAAGGATTTTACTGATCTGCGATTGGCTTATTGATATTGACTCTCATACCAGCGCTAGATTGCATGCCAGCCTTCAGTAGGGTGCTGTTGAGCATAATCTTCAATATTATGATGTTCAGCCTCCGCCCAGCTTTGGCGCTTAGGAGTGGTAGGTAGTGGTATATTGCTGGCTATTGTAATCGGTCGTAAAAGAGATTGTAGAGGCCTTATGAGCCCTATAGTATTGCATCAATATTTGCTAATAACCACCTGGTACTAACTAAATAACCCAGGCTAATGCCCAAATTCCCCTGCTAGTATCCTTCTTTATAAGAAAATCTAAGAATATGCCTATAGAGTTTTATTCTTATTTTGTATGAGGGCGGTCAGTATGTGGCCCTATCCGAATTTATTCTTGTAACGGAAATGCTTGTAACGAAGTTAATTCTACTGGAATGGAAGGTGGCGGACAACCTCCGTAGAAAAGACGCCCTACTCTTTGATGAACTATCGTCCCTACAACATTCGTAGGATAACATCTCAACCGTATACAAGAACAGCGACGAGTTTGACTTTTACCTTTACATTGGTAGGTGGCTTCAGGTGCTGTAAACGTGCTCTGTGATGCAGCCTCTCTTAATGACAAGAGGTTCATATTATGATAACTTGTTCAGCCGAGTAAATTCTGGGCATATAAAATTTGGTGGAAGCCGGTGTTGGGAAAAAGCGATTGAGAATGCCATGGATCGTCAGCAGTTGATATAGGTCAGAATGAGGTTTTTGAATAATCTTGCAAAACAACCGCTTTGCATTTGTAGCATGGCGATCAATTCTAGGAATATAAAGGGAAACTAATTCTCTAACTTCAAATTGGGCTATCCTATGAGTCTTAATGTATTTGATACTCATTTGGGTACCACCAGCTCGAGTAGTATTAGCTTGAATTCAAGCAAGCAGTGGTGCGGGATCCGGAAGGGGAAGATTCGATTCGTGATTACCGTAAAAGCGTCTAATGCGGCTTCCTGATTAGAAACTTCTTATGCGTCTTCCTCATTAGAATTTTCCCCTTGTATTGCATTCCTTACTTTCCATAGCATATGCTGCAGAAAACTTTGAAAAGTGGTCTCGAATATGAAATATCCAACAGTGTCGACTGTCTGGATTCTGGATAACCGTATTAATGCGCAAGTAAAACATGTAAAGTAAGTCAGGGGTATAACAGCCTAAGCTTGGCCGAGATATCCGAATCCTGTATTAGACAGCAAATTTTTTCTTATATGACAGTAGTATTGTACTCTCGATGTAGACTGGCGCAGCCAGTTTCTTACACTCATCACCATCACTTGTTCCAAAGTCAATTAGACATTGTACACTTAAATGCCTTATATGAGGCTGGAAAGGAAGCAACCTCTTTGAATACTCTAGCCCGAAGACATAATGCACCCGGGAATTGAAACTGGCAGGTATCACATATGCGAAAGTAGGTGGAAAGTACATACCTCTCCCACCATTGATGCGATTGCGAGGGTGGTTATGCCTCAGCGATTTTGAGGAGGAGGCGGATGGAAGTTATGATGAGCAGGGGACTATAATACTGAAGCAGAGGCTGTTCCAATATGCTAAGATTACGCTTGCGGAGAATATCGTTTAACTAGATATCAATTATGCTACTGTCAGAATAGAACCGAAAATTCTTTTATAAGACAATATCTCGTGTTTAAGCTTGTATCGTATATAAGACAGTAAATTCAAGGCCCCTCCGACCGCCCGTTTGTAAGTAAGACAGCATTCTTAATTACGAATTATTATGGTAGTTGTAGTTGTTCATACTGCTTCAACCATCTTTTGAATAGATTGTAGTAGGTCTTCATAGTCCGTGGCAGACTAGAAGAATTCCTAGATGATCAAAACATTCAAATCCTTGCAACTACGTACGTAAGCTTCTTCTGTAAGTACTACTAGTGGGAGTGGTATACTTTGGGCTTGAACCTCCTAGAAATCTTCCCTATGGTTCTCTGGCGACAACATTCCCTCAAGGAATCTCCTTAGCGGATAGGATAAATGCTCATCTGTACTTCTTCCGTCCTTCCCCTGCTCAAGCTCTTCTTCATCAGACGAAAAGAACTCGTCTTCCTCAATCGCCGTTGCTCCAGCGGCACGGGCAACTCGCATGAGAGCCGCATGTAAGCTGAGGAGGTCGGGATGGGGAAGAGGGTAGTCGACAGGGTCAGGGGTTGTCAAATTAAAAGTAAAGCCGGTTTCAACCCTGACTGGTGTTTGTCTCCCTCGAATGCGTAGTCCTAAGCGGATACCTGGCGTTCTGGAAATCACCCTGCCGAACAGGGTTGGATCCCGTTCTTCTTCCATAGGCACCCCGGGATCGAGAACTTGTGCCAAGTCCCAGTCACCTTCGCCTTGCAGTTGATAGTATTCATCTTCTCCAGCGTCGTCCCTATGAGCCTCATGATCATCTTCTAAAACATGCTGACTTTCATCATCCCCAGGAACTTTGTTTTATTAGAATTGGAATGTGTTAGTTATGAAAGCACGACTCACCAGGTAATCGAGAGCGATATTGAGGCACCCACGAAAACCTAACCTCATACTCACTTAATCGACCATTCGGGTCCAAACCAGCCAAGGGGTCACCAGCGGGCTCCAAGACGAAAAATCCATGGCCAAAGTCCTCATGGTAGCCCCGATTGAGACAGAGGAGATTCTCTAGGCGGTTTACTTGAGTGTGTCCATACCCCTCTTGCCCGGTTGTGACTTGAAGCAGGTAATTTGTCAGATTGTCTACCGCGGTAGGTCCTGCGAGGTAAGTGAGCAAACTGAAGATATGGGGCTTTGTCTCGTGGAGTGAGCAGGGTCCTAGGCCTGGCGAAAAAGGGAATATATTTGCTACTTGTGGGCCCGGAATGTGGGAGAGAATGCAGCATTCGTTGTCTCTGTGTCTCGCCTATAGATATCGATTGTTACCAACGACAGTGCGAAGTTTCCCCCCCCCCCAAAAAAAAAGTTTCGGGGAATTGCATTAGTACATACCTGCTGCGCTGCCGTGGCGGATCGTGTGGTACGGTTGCCTGCCAGCGGTGAGAACGTACTTCCCTGGTTGCCTATAGGTGGGGTAGGTGCCCCGACAGTGCTTGCGGCTAAGCTCGAATTTATTCGTCCACCTATGGTCAGAACTATGTATGATTGTCAGCAGAACCATACACATAATCACCGGATTTGGAGTATTCTCTTCACACTAACACCTACATTCTCGTAGAGCCAGGGTAAGGCTTTGCGATAGTGCGGTGATTTGCTGGTCGGTACTATTTTGCAACGACCTCTGAATATGATTTCTGTCCTCCAGAGGGGCATACTCGAGAAGGTTGAGATTACACAACGCAAGGAATGCCCGGGAAATCGGAATGCCACGGCCAGCTTGCAACCTGTCCGTGATTTCATTACGCCACGCTATCGGGTACGGACGCAGAGGTCCGAGGAGTGCCGCGCGAGGGAGAAGGGGTGGGTAGTTTGGGTGAGGGCGCTGCATCAGCATAGAGTATGGTGGTGATATTATAGGTGTGTTGGGTTTGTCTGTGATGGCTCTCTACGACATGTCAGCCGAGGCGTCATACGCAAGACTTTTTTTTAAGTACCGGTATGCCGAGCCAACCAGACTACCTATGCCTGTGCTAGTAATAGTCACATCAGGAAATCGTACGCTGCGCCTTTGTGTGGCATGGCGGACTTCTTTCGCCATATGTATGGAATTCATTTTTTTTTTTTTTTTTTTTTTGGAGTCTGTACGCTTATGGAGCCTAAGGCTATGAAGCGGTCCCGATCCCTTATCTTAAAAGACTCGGTACACCCTCGGAACAACGGGCCACATAAACGTCCTGCCTCCCAAACCTAGGAAATCATATAACAGAAACAACCCCTGCCTCCACCTCTACGCCCTCTTTTACCGGCCAATCCCCAAGTAAATATAACCTCCACCACTACGCCCCCTGCCAGCCATTCCCCAAGAACAATGGTGACTAGTGAAAACCTTAACTATCTTTATTATACTTCTTTTATCCCTCAGGTCAGATAAAGGTTAGAGAAGAATATCTCTACTAAGTCCACCATCCACTTCTTACCTCTGTTTTTTATCTTCTTTAACTATCTCCTCTAGTTATTCATTTCCTTCTACATTCTTCATCTTCTGTTGATTTCCTCACCTTGTAATTATACTAAGCCTATATACTTACTTACTTATCTTTATATAATACTTGTAAGTTTTATATATAGGGTCCTCTATATTATCTAGTTTGTTCTGCTAGAATTGGAGGTTTTCTTTACCAGTTTTAGAGTAGACAAATTTAATTTATACCTTTCTTTTCTATCTAACTACCTATTGTCACAACTGTCCCCTTTTAGCCGAGTTTTCTTATTATTATGTTTTGGTTGTTGTTGTTAGTATTATTCCATTAGCATCACCTATATTATAGGTGATATTGTTATTATTTCAGTTCCCAAAATAAGAGGTCTTAGAAACCTTATTCCTTTCAATGGTCTTAGCTAGCCAACCTATATATATAGTGTACTCTCTCCATCCTTTCATTGGATTCCTATCCAATGTCTTATATATCTAATACAAGATCTTGCTTCTCTCTACGCTGGTGCACTTTCCTTGTACACCTCCCCTCTGCCTTGCCTTGCCTTTGCCTTCACCTCCACCCTTACTTTGCCTTGCCTTGGCCTTCGTCCTCACCTTCACCTTTACCTTAACCTCACCAGCTCTCCCCCTTCCTCTACCTTACTCTTGCTCCTGCCTCACTTCTGCCTTCAGCCTTCTGCCTTGCTCATACCCCTTGGTTATACCAGTCCCTTAAGCCTCATTATGCTACATTGGATTGCCTGGACCAACCGGTATGACAAAAAAACAATTAATATGTAAACTCCCCTATTAGGTATTAGATTCCAAATCTGGAGGACCCACCCAATCCCTACCACCCTATCAGAACTAGCCATATACTGCCAAAAGGTAATTGATATATTTGAGGCAACAGATATTATCGGGGTGGAACTTGGCAACTGCCTATCTGTTGCGGAGAATCAGCTGGAGTCAGCCAATACAGAAATTACTAACCTCTATAAGGAATTGGAGGCAGCTAGTATAACAATTGCTATGGAGTGGACTATGGTACAAAACTTCAGCTATGCTCTAGCAAATCTGGCTATCCCTATGCCAACCACCATAACTGCTAAAATAGAAAGCATCCCCACCCCTCCTAAGTTCAATAGAGATAGAGCTTGTCTATGAGCATGTATTATG
This sequence comes from Terfezia boudieri ATCC MYA-4762, assembly GCA_003788615.2. Lineage (NCBI taxonomy): Eukaryota > Fungi > Ascomycota > Pezizomycetes > Pezizales > Pezizaceae > Terfezia > Terfezia boudieri. The sequence continues at coordinate 182,733 of ML121598.1, read as the reverse complement.
GCTCAGGTAAGAGACCTATACCTCCAGTGGAACCAATACCCTAGTACTGTCACTAACTATAAGAGCCTGATTAACTCTATAGTGTTACAGGCGGAATGTAACTACGAATATACCAGACAGCGAAAAGGTAGAAAGAGGTTATTAGTAATGGGTTATAAGTATAAACGCAGTCACAACTCGGGTGTAAAGCGGACTCGATAAGAGTAAAGCTATTTGTAGACTTAGAACATCATTTGGGTCTTATTCTATTTAACTATATAAAAGCGGTGGCTTATATAGAAGTGTTGATCTGATAACCCTTATCAGATCTGGACGACACTTCCTAAAGCAGAGTAGTATCATTGCAGCCTGGTATTACCTAACTGGGAAGTCCCTTCCCGATTAGGATCTTCGCAGCTGACATACATTGATTAGGCAGCCTGAACTTCAACGCATTGCAGTCAGGCTGATATACAGGAGCTGAAAACCTAATACAACCAATAACGATACATGAACGACAAACATAAGAAGGATATGGAATACTATAGAAGAGAATACATGTATGAGGACGCATCCAGAGGTCACACACTTCCTTACTCCAATACCCTTCCATCCCGGACACATTACCCGCAGCTGTATAGTTGATCAGGCCATAGCAGTTAGCAGCCATAATTAGGTATTGGGATATTTTCAGTTGTGGGTAGGTCTCTTACCTGAGCCGTAATATTACTCCCCGTTCCAAGGCAGCTGTCCTCAGCTGAATACAAGTCTTTCCGACCCTAGAGAAGACAAGTATTAGTAATAACTCAGGTAACTATGATGACATAGGTACTGACCATCCCGACTAATACCCCTATCCCATTCAAGGGTACCACAAGACCGGTGTGCCTATACATACATGCCATGGCCGTTAAAAACCAAACCTCTCGCCAAAGAACCCACAGGGAAAAGGCGACGAGTAGGAGGGTAAAAGGTACCATGTCTTCATTCCTGAAATACTGGACGTAAGTCCCAACTTAGAGGTCTCTTTCATCTCGTGGCTTATTGGGGAACTTCTCTCGATACTCCCTGAGCTTCTCCAGACAGTTATCCAACTTGTCAAAGGTCTCCCAAGTATCTTCAAACTCCGTATATCCTTCCCAACGCACCCTATACTTGACTACTCCTCGATTTTTGTAGGAGTCCACAATGGATTTGACTTCGAAGATATCCGGTTCATCTTCATCTATATCTTGTGGCTCGTCTCATTGCCTGAATGGCTTTAGGAGGGTAACATGAACAACATTGTGCCATCGTGTGCCTTGTGGAACTTCGAGCCTGTATGCATGTGAACCAATAGCTTCAGTGACCTTGTAGGGCCCTATTTACTTGCTGGTAAGGGAACGGTTGTTCCCAGCTCGTATCTGTAGGTTCCGGCGGTCAACCAAGACCCAGTCATCGATAGTAAACCTGCGTGCCTTTTCGAGGTGTATAGCACTTCTTTTGTGATTGATTTGCTTGAGGGTATCGTGAATTTGGTTGTGCACGGTTGTCATTCGGTCTAGCCATTCTTCTGCAGTGGGAGAGGAGAATTCGTAATCATTTGATAGGTGAATGGTGTGAGGGTCGAAGCCATATAAACTTCGGTAAGGGGAGTACTTGTGGGTAGAGTGGGCGGCAGTATTATAGGCAAACTCAGCTAAAGGTAGCCATCGTTTCCAACGAGCTTGCCTATCGTGACAGTAGATGCGAAGGTACTGCTTAAGTGTTTGGACTGCTCGTTCAGCAAGTCCATCGGTCTGAGGGTGATAGGTGGTGGAGAGGCGGAGGGTTATGTTGAGCTTTTGGTTGAGCTCTTTGAGGAATCTAGAGGCGAATTGTGGACCACGGTCGGAGGTGATGTATCTGGGAAGGCCATAAAGTCTCCATATCTCGTTAATATAGGTATCAGCAACATCAGATGCTGTCCATGTAGTTTTTGCCGGAATATAGTGTTGTACTTTTGTAAACCGGTCTATGATAATGAGTATTGTATTAAAACCTTCTGACTCTGGTAGCTCACCAACGAAGTCCATAGCTATTTCCTCAAATGGTCGTTCTCCAGTTGGCATCGGTACCAACTTCGTTTGCCTACTATGCCTATCTGCCTTCGCTTTCTGACACTTAGTATATCCTGCCACATAGTTCGCTATATCTTCCTGCCACTTATCCCACGTAAAGTTCCTTGACACTAGCTCTTGAGTACGATGTCTTCCCCAATGTCCTGCCACTTGACTATCATGGTGCTGTCTTAGCACTTCCAACTTGAACTCAGAGGGTACCACCCATAGTCTATCCTTCTTCTGCCATCCGGCCACATCTATTCCTTCCACTTCAACATCTTCGGCTTCCTCTTCATCCTCTTCCCCCAGTACCTTTAGTTGTCCATCTTCGAAAAATCTAGCGTGCATACCTGATTTCTCTTCCCCTGAACGTCTAGACAGGCTATCAGGCTTACTCATCTTCGAACCGGGTCTGTAGTGAATGTTGTAGCTGAATTCGGACATGCGGAGGTACCAGGTGGCTTGACGGGAGTTGAGCTTCTGCTTGGTGTTGAAATATTGTAACCCTTGGTAGTTTGTATAGACGTTCACTGGAACGCCAACCAACCAATCTCGCTACTTCCAGAAGCAATCCACAATTGCAAATAACTCCTTATCATGGATTGGCCAGTTGCATTGAGCTGCGGAGAGGGTTTTAGCATGGTATTCAACGGGATGAAGCTGCTTTCCTCCATTGACAACATGGTACTGAGAGAGAATGCCAGCAATAGCTTGGTTACTAGCGTCAGTCTCTATGATTGTCTCAAGTTGTCTGTCAAACTGTGTGAGGATAGGAGCAGTAAGGAACCATTCTCGGAGGTCATCAAAGGCTTGCTGTTGCTCGTGTCCCCAACTGAAAGGAACATCCTTGGTTAAGTCGATTAAGGGGCATGCTTTTGCACTATATTTGGCAATAAATCGACGGTAGTAGTTAGTGAAGCCTAAGAATGCTTGAACCTCTTTCTTCTTAGTAGGAATAGACCACTTGGACATAGTTTTGAGCTTAGTAGGATCCATTTGGATGTGTTGCCCATTGATAATATGACCGAGGAATAAGGTCTCCTAGACATGGAACTCGGACTTCCTGAGGTTAATGGCTAACCCATGTTGGATGCATTGCTGAAGAACTTTTTCGACTATTTGTTGATGTTCTTCCTCTGTCTCACCTCCATAGATGAGTATGTCGTCCAAGTACCAGATACATCCTTCCATATCCTTGAAGATCGTATCCATCATCTCTTGAAATATAGCGGGGGCATTGGTCAATCCAAATGGCATCACGGTATACTCGAATAGTCCCTTCTTCGTCCTGAATGCTGTCTTCCATTCATCTCCCGGTGCAATCCTGATGAGGTTATACCCATTTTTGAGGTCCAATCGTGTAAACCATTTACCTCCACGAGTTCTATCGAGCAACTCGGAGATGAGAGGGAGTGGGTATTTGTTTGGTACTGTGAGACAGTTAAGGGCTCGATAATCGACACATAGCCTTAAAGACCCGTCTTTCTTTCGAACAAATAGGATAGGAGCACTAGCGGAGGAGCGTGAGCATCGGACTTTGGTAGTGGGAAGGTTCTCATCAAGGTACTTCTGAAGGGCTTCATCTTCCTCCCATGTGGTCTTGTAGACAGCCCCGAAGGGTATCTTTGCAGTTGGGTCTTGGAGGGGGATTTCGTGGTCCCATGGCTTGTGTTCAGGGAGTCTAGCTGCCTGTTCTGTAGTAAAGCAATGTGTATAACGAGAGTATCGTTCGCTTGCGTCAATAATAAGCACGATCTCGCCATTCTCTAGTAGCTCTTCCACTTCAAGAACAGAAACAGTAGGAATCCATCTAACGGAACACGGAATAATCAAACCTGTAGAGACCTGTCTCAGGCACCTGTCCTGAGTATCCACCGAAAATCCATTTTCTTCCAATCAAGACAAACCCAAAATAACATCCTTCTTTCCAATATCCAAAACTTCAGCATCCATCTTAAACTTACCCAAAAAACGAGAAGAGGAATCCAACATATCAAACCTAGTATTAACCACGTATTTTCCTCCAGAAATTCGATATCCATCTCCTTGCCTAACCCTAACTTCCCTGGCTCTTTTCCAAACTCCTAACTTAACTGCCAATCTTTTTCCTACGACTGGAGCACTAGCTCCACAATCTACCACTGCTTCAACTTCTTCCCTAGCAATGAGAATTCGAACCGTCAAGAGAGGAGAATGTCGAGGAGTACGTCCGACGGTAGGTGAGGTACTCCTTACTCGTTTCCCGACTCTTCCTCCTCAGAGCCAAGCTCTGTAATCTGAAGCTGTCCTTTGTCAGTTCGAGCCTTCTTGTTGGTAGGTACTAGTGCCTGACTAGTACTGGTGGTATTTCTCGGCTTAGTAGTGGGTTCAGTAGCAACTTTTCCACGCCTACACTCAGCCGCTCGATGACCAGTAAATCCACAAGACAAGCATCTTCCTTCTCATATTCTTGCATCTCGTATTGCTTCAGGGATTTGTATATCCCTTGTACTTGTTCTGGTGGTAGAGGGTATTCCACTCTGAGGTTGTATCCGTTCCTCGAATGTACGCTTCTTTGATGCTGGTTGAGTTGGAGGAGCATTGCGGTTGCAGCTTTGGAATTCGGTATTGATAATATCTATTTCTATAAGTTTCTGTCTCCATTGAGTGAGTTGTTGTCGGAGTTGTTCGTAGTGAGCCATAGATATACGGAGGTTATGAGGAAGGTTGGAGATAATTATGTTGACTATTTGAGCCTCGGGAATCTTGGCATAAGTGTTGAGTCGGTCGATTTCTGTGAGGTAATCGATAATAGACCCTGTCTTTTTTAGTTATGTTATCTCCTGATAAGATCGGTCTCCCTGATAATGGTCCCCATAGTACATCTCCATAGCTCTCTTTACCTCATCCCAAGTAGTATAACTTATCCTGTTCGCCTTCCACCAATCCAATGCTTTTCCTTCCAAACATAACCCAATATATGCGAGCTTTTGACTTTCATTTCGAGTAAGGGTTATGAGAAAATAATCATCCATCTGAAGGATCCAGCCTTCTAATTGCACTCGTTCCCCCTTAAACTTCGTAGGAGGAGGTACTTTTCCTGCTACCTGTGCTGGTGGCATTGGTGGTATTGGTGGCATTGGTGGTCATGGTGGAGTAGGATCTCGTAGTGGGGGTCCTACTGGTAGAACTTTTGGTGGTCGTGGTGGTGGGTTCCCTGCTGCTTGTTCTAACCGTTGTGTAATGCCATTATGTGGTGGGATGGGTCGTGGTGCTAGTACTTGTCCTTCTAGGTAAGTGAGTCGATTCTCCATAGTATCGAACCGGTTTTCTATTGCTCCGAATCGTCGGTCGTAGTGGAGGTAGTGTTGGTCAGCTTGATTCCGTAACCATCCGATATTGTGGTGAACAATCCTAAATTCGTCGGCTTGAGTATCTTGTCCCTTGAGGATTAACTCCTGTATCTGAGTGAGTGCGGCACTAGTATCATTAGACAATTTAGTTTGTCCTGCAGTAGCGGCATTAGCTGTATTCTGAACATCGGCTGCTGTTCGCTGAATAAAGACAAAACTCTGCTGTTGTGCCACCTGAAGCTTACGGACTTCTCGTAGTGCTACTTCTTTTTCTTCCTCTAGTTGCTTGAGGAGCTTCATGGTTGCGGAGGAGTCTGATGCTGGTGTTCGGCGATGAAATACTGGCTGCTTGCCTTTCTGTAATGGTCCTGACTATGTGGAACTTGAGAATAATGGTGGTGGCACTGATGGTGCAACTGATCGAATAATAGGTTCTTCCGATGAAGTAGACATGGAGACTGATAGCTCAATCTGGCGAGGTCCCCATGCATCTTGTAGTGGGAGAGGGCTCTGAATAGATGAATACTGTCGCTGAATAAATTCCTCAGCTTGTTGTTGGGCTCGAGCGACACTATTATCATCATCAGCCATATGGTCATCAGACCCAGTACCAAGTAGTCCTCTAAACATAGACATATCGATGTCGGAGGTAATGTCTATAAGGTGTTATAGCGAAGCGGTGTAATGTTACAGATGGGCTGTAACTATGAATATACCAGACGGCGAAAAGGTAGAAAGAGGTTATTAGCGATGGGTTATAAGTATAAATGCAGTCACAACTCGGGTGTAAAGCGGACTCGATAAGAGTAAAGCTATTTGTAGACTTAGAACACTGCTTGGGTCTTATTCTATTTAACTATGTAAAAGCGGTGGCTTATATAGAAGTGTTGATCTGATAACCCTTATCAGATCTGGACGATACTTCCTAAAGCAGAGTAGTATCGTTGCAGCCTGGTATTACCTAACTGGAAAGTCCCTTCCGGATTAGGATCTTCGCAGCTGACATACATTGATTAGGCAGCCTGAACTTCAACGCATTGCAGTCAGGCTGATATACAGGAGCTGAAAACCTAATACAACTAATAACGATACATGAACGACAAACATAAGAACGATATGGAATACTATAGAAGAGAATACATATATGAGGATGCATCCAGAGGTCACACACTTCCTTACTCCAATACCCATCCATCCCGGACACATTACCCGCAGCTGTATGGTTGATCAGGCCATAGCAGTTAGCAGCCATAATTAGGTATTGGGATATTTCCAGTTGTGGGTAGGTCTCTTACCTGAGCCGTAATATATAGATGTGAGTACTACGTCATCATTAGCATTAATGGGATTAGCTATTGAAGTGTGTGACCTCTGACGTCGTTGCCTCATATGTGTAATCTCTCCTTTATGTTTCCATTTCATTCTGTTGTCTTGAACAGCTATGTAATGTTATTTGTTATATTTAGGGTCAGCTCATGTCTCTCAGCCTAAGTGCAATGCATTCATATTCAGGCTACCTTATCTATGTATGTCAAACGGTAATGTTTCTAATTGGGAAGTGCATCCCTATTAGAGCCAAGTCTTATGACAACCACATTAAGCTGATAACAGAAGTCTCATCCAGATCTAATAAGTCCTAATCAGATCAAGAGTTCTATATAAACTGCTGCAATTAGATAGTTAATAGAATAAAGCCCCAAGTGGTATTCTAAGTCTCATATAGCTTTACTCTTATTGAGTCCATAATATACCCGAGTTGTGCTGTGATAATACTTTAATTCTCTCGCTTCCTACTTATATCGCCCTCTTGTAATAAGGAAGCTTATTATCTTGTATTTCATATCATATATTTTCTATATTTATTGCATTATTATGTAACTAGCGTTCACAGTCGAAGGGCTAGCCTTCGTCCACCTTCAGCAACTGCCGGATTCGGTAGTTCAAGTGCCATGGAATTTGCTACGGTAAATTCCATGGAATGTGCCGTTTCGTGGACACCCTTTTAGGCTCCATACCATCCTGTATGGCACACCCTCCTCTGAAGGTGTGCCAACTATCATTATGTATTTTCTTAGTCATTAGGGTCTCTGAACAGCTATATAAAGGCCGCTGGATCCCCTCTGGAATCCATCAGTCTTCAGAGAACCCGAACAGCAGTGATCAGATAGATAGCATAATTACAAACGAAGATTACACCTGTTATATTATTGTTCCTTACGGAATACCCCTCTTAGTAATCAACCTACCCTTCTGAGGCAATCCCTCAGCAGAACTGGCATACACAAACATCCATCCCTAAGTGGATATAGATTGTATAAATAGTACTGAATGACTACTATCTAGTATTATTTATTACATTTTTTTTAACATCCAAAGTTAATCTTTATTAAATAAACCTTCTACATCTAAGGCCTGATCAACCTTAGGATACTTTATATTGCACTCACGCAAGTGTAAACCAATCCGACTTTATATCAACGATATCGAATTCAACTAGCTAGAACAATATATTCCTTCAACAAGACATCAGACTCTCAACTTCAGTATATCAACAGAAAGACTTAGACGCAAGCTAAGCAGAGCTCTAATAGGCAGTAGTATCCCATATTAAACAATTCCACCCTCGTTCCATACACTTTTCCCAGTACACTCGACAAATCCACTTGCACTCCTGGCAACTAGTCCCATAGCTGTATCTATAAATGTGATACATTAAGGAAAAACTGGCACCCCAAGTCCCAAGAAGAATAGGCTCAATTAGCCAATCATCATAATCCCATGGCTCATGAATCGCCTCCTCAATAACCGCCAACTCCTCAAAGAATACTCCATCTCCAACAGCAGTTTCACTAGACTCAGACATCGCAACAAAAGTCTCAGTACTACCAACATCTACCTGAGTATTAAAATCAGAAAAAGTGATACTCTTGCCGGATGATTCAGAACTAGAATCACAAACAGTAGACACAGAGGAATCAGGTCCATAAAATGTATTAGGACTCTTCCACTCAGACTTGCCGTCGTTGCAAGCCATCGAGCCAACAGTATCCTCAGTTGAGTGGATATCATATATATCTTCAGGCACAACTCCACCAGCATAGTAAGATGCTAAAGTAGAAAAGTAACTAGACAATCGAATTGAATGATCAGGTCTAATAGATTGCAGAGCAGTAATTGGTACTGTAGCGTAATTCTAATAGGTAGTATTAGACATAATGGCATCCGAGGCTGGCCAAAGGACAAAGAAGTCTAGAAGATTAACTATGTTACTGGAGGAAATCCAAAAGTTAGTTAATCAAACTCCAAAGAAAGCAAGATTCATAGATCCTATAATAGTAGGAGAAATAAAAAATCAGGAAGATTTTCTGAAACAGGATTATGAGGGATCATCTCAGTATGGAGTTAGTTTTAGTCTTCCTCTACCTCCAGCGTCAGAGAAATTCTATGCACAGCATACCCATAATTTGTAAGAAATTTTGAAATTTGTGCAGACATTAAGTATAGCTCAAGAGTATCATCTAGAAGATACCAAACTCTTAATGGAAGCGGCAATAAAGCATTATCTTTGGACAACAATATATCCCTTCAAGGAAAGAGATTTGGAAATGAATGCTTTTCTAAGCAAAGAATTAAGGAAACTACCCATGCCTCTACTAAAAGAGCTACATTGGGTAACAAAGGAATAGGATGATATTATGACCTTTATGTTAAGTGGTACACATCTAGAAAAGAGTACACTTACCGCAGAGGATTTGTTTAATCCTAGCAAAGGTATGCCTGGAGCGTTCACAAGAACTCTGAAGAATAAAGGCAAAGGTAAAGAGCTTGCAAAAGAATCAGCAAAAGGAACAGGAAGTTTCGATCCTCCTCCTCCTTCACCAGATGAATCAAGTGATGAGGGACAATAAGAAGAACAAGAAGAAGCTGGAACGGACCATCCACAATAACAAGCGGCAGGACGAGGTAATCCAGATGATACCGGAGATGATAGCTCTGACTCAGATAATGCATCGTCAGTAGCTAGTCAACCAGCAGCCAGAATAACGCAGAGATGCAAATCGGTAGAACATCAACAATGGGAATCTACTACTAGCATGATCACCACCGGAAGCTATAAAGTTTCAAAGAAACTTAGAGGAATCAAGCTGGATACACCAGAGAAATTGGATGGAAGTGATAAAAGATTTAAAGACTTATAGTATTATGATGCGTAGGCAATGGCGGTTCAGTGGTAGTTGAAAATCAAAGGAATTGATTTGGAGAGTATGGAAGCAGTAGAAATAATCGGATTTCTACTCAAGAGAAGCGCCTTGGTTACTTATAACTAGTATCTGTGAGATAAAGAGAAGGACGCAAAATTCTTTGGCTTTATATTAGTACTCAGAGATTTTCTGATACTATCCACTAGCAAGGATATTTTATAGAAGCAATAGGAAACAGCCACCCCATACAAGGACGGACGATATATGGGGATTAAACAGTTTGCCAACTGGCTCACCGAAATGCAGATAAAATTAATTGATAAAAGCGGAAAGCAGTCGATATCAGAGGAAGTCAAGAGAAGGAAGTTTCTCAATCATTTACCTGCATATATGTCTGCCACTCTAATTCCTCTAATTAAAGAGGATTGGACATATGATCAGCTGGTATACCAAGCAGAGTTATATGAAGCGTCAAAGAAAGATATTGCCCCACCACACATACTAAGTGGATTACAAAAGCCATATCAAAAATCATTCAACAAGGATCGAAATCCTCACCAGGATTATAATCGACAAAAATCAGGTTTTAATCCCAGCAACAAGCCTGTCAACAAGAGCAACAATGAAAAGTGTAAGAATATAGATTAGGACACCATCACTAAGAAATTGGATCAGAAAATAAAGATGCAACTGTTATGGCTCAGGTAAGAGACCTACCCACAACTGGGAATATCCCAATACCTAATTACGGCTGCTAACTGCTATGGCCTGATCAACCATACAGCTGCGGGTAATGTGTCCGGGATAGACGGGTATTGGAGTAAGGAAGTGTGTGACCTCTGGATGCGTCCTCATACATGTATTCTGTTCTATAGTATTCCATATAGTTCTTATGTTTGTCATTCATGTATCGTTATTGGTTGTATTAGGTTTTCAGCTCCTGTATATCAGTCTGACTGCAATGCGTTGAAGTTCAGGCTGCCTAATCAATGTATATCAGCCTACGAAGATCCTAATCAGGAAGGGACTTCCCAGTTAGGTAATACCAGGCTGCAACGCTACTACTCTGCTTTAGGAAGTGTCATCCAGATCTGATAAAGGATTATCAGATCAACGCTTCTATATAAGCTACCGCTTTTACATAGTTAATAGAATAAGACCCAAGCGGTGTTCTAAGTCTATAATAGCTTTACTCTTATCGAGTCCGACTTACACTCGAGTTGTTACTGCATTTATACTTGTGATTTATCACCGATAACCTTTTCATACCTCCGCCGCCGACTGGTATACTCATAATTACAGCCCGTCTGTAACATTACACCGCTTGTCTATAACACCTTATAGACATTACCCCCGACATCGATATGTCTATGTTTAGAGGACTACTGGGTACTGGGTCTGATGACCATATGGCTGATGATGATAATAGCGTCGCTCGAGCTCAATAACAAGCTGAGGAATTTATTCAGTGACAGTATTCATCTATCCAGAGCCCTCTCCCACTACAAGATACATGGGGACCTCGCCAGATTGAGCCACCAGTTTCCATGTCTACTTCATCGGAAGAACCTATTATTCGATCAGTCGCACCATCAGTGCCACCACCATTATTCTCAAGTTCCACACAGCCAGGACCATCACAGAAGGGCAAGCAGCCAGTATTTCATCGCCGAACACCAGCACCAGACTCCTCCACAACCATGAAGCTCCTCAAGGAACTAGAGGAGGAAAAAGAAGCAGCGCTACGAGAAGTCCATAAGCTTCAGGCTGCACAACAGCAGCTCCTTTATTAGCAGGTAAACTTCCTAGGTCGGAAGATTGACATAGGTAAGTGGGAATTTGAAGCATCCTCCTCCACGAAAAGGACGATGGACACGATCACCGTAACCACCACCACCACCGTAACCACCAGCACCACCTCATCCTAGAGCACCACCACCAGGATGACCACCTTGAAAACCACCAGCACCACCACCCAAGGGACGACGAACAAGATTGGCAAGATACTCCGGTAACACACCACCCTACCCAGCACCACGATCATGAACAGGAAGATCGACTCATTCAGCTAAGAGGTATCATAGCTTGGCCAAAAGATAACGAGGCTTAGCAGCCAGTATCACCTCCATCACAACAAGTCGAACTAAAGCATTGGTAGGCTATAACACCACTTGTTAGGATTTAAGCAGCCAAACTCACAAAACAGGAAACTCCTAATTGAGGACATAGACTCACTCACGCCGTGACCATAGTAATCTGTTGAATCAAACAGGACGCCATCGCCGTAACCGACATAAGACTTGTAGCCGACGACAAGCGACTTATTTCCGTCTTGA
>ML121598.1:155963-168620 GCA_003788615.2 Terfezia boudieri ATCC MYA-4762 | reverse complement strand
AGTTGAAGCAGTGGTAGACTGTGGAGCTAGTGCTCCCGTCGTGGGAAAAAGATTGGCAGTTAAGTTGGGAATTTGGAAAAGAGCCAAGGAAGTTAGGGTTAGGCAAGGAGATGGATCTCGAATTTCTGGAGGAAAATACGTGGTTAATGCTAGGTTTGATATGTTGGATTCCTCTTCTCGTTTTTTGAGTGAGTTTAAGATGGATGCTGAAGTTTTGGATATTGGAAAGAAGGATATTATTTTGGGTTTGTCTTGGTTGGAAGAAAATGGATTTTCGGTGGATACTCAGGACAGGTGCCTGAGACAGGTCTCTACAGGTTTGATTATTCCGTGTTCCATTAGATGGATTCCTACTGTTTCTGTTCTTGAAGTTGAAAAGCCACTAGAAGATAGCGGAATCGTACTTATTATTGAGGCGAGCGAACGATACTCTCATTATGCATATTGCTTTACCGCAGAACAGGCAGCTAGACTCCCTGAACACAAGCCATGGGACCACGAAATTCCCCTCCAAGACCCAACCGTAAAGATACCATTCGGGGCTGTTTACAAGACCATATGAGAGGAAGATGAAGCCCTTCAGAAGTACCTTGATGAGAACCTTCCCACTACTAAAGTCCGACGCTCACGCTCCTCCGCTGGTGCTCCCATCCTATTTGTTCGAAAGAAAGACGGGTCTTTAAGGCTATGTGTCGATTACCGAGCCCTTAACCGTCTTACAGTACCAAATAAATACCCACTCCCTCTCATCTCTGAGTTGCTCGATAGAACTCGCGGAGGTAAATGGTTCACACGATTGGACCTCAAAAATAGGTATAACCTCATCAGGATTGCCTCAGGAGATGAATGGAAGACAGCATTCAGGATGAAGAAGGGACTATTCGAGTATACCGTGATGCCATTTGGGTTAACCAATGCCCCCACTACATTTCAAGAGATGATGGATACGATCTTCAAGGATATGGAAGGATGTATCTGGTACTTGGACAACATACTCATCTACGGAGGTGAGACAGAGGAAGAACATCAACAAATAGTCGAAAAAGTTCTTCAGCAATGCATCCAACATGGGTTAGCTATTAACCTCATGAAGTCCGAGTTCCATATCCAGGAGACCTTATTCCTCGGTCATATTATTAATAGTCAACACATCCAAATGGATTCCACCAAGCTCAAAACCATATCCAAGTGGCCGATTCCTACCAAGAAGAAAGAGGTTCAAGCATTCTTAGGCTTCGCTAACTACTACCATCGATTTATTGCCAACTATAGTGCAAAGGCACGCCCCTTAATCGACTTAACAAAGGATGTTCCTTTCAGTTGGGGACACGAACAACAGCAAGCCTTTGATGACCTCCGAGAACGATTCCTCACCGCCCCCATCCTCACACAATTTGACAGACAACTCGAGACAATCATAGAGACTGATGCCAGTAACCAAGCTATTGCTGGTATCCTCTCTCAATATCATATTGTCAAGGGAGGAAAGCAGCTTCATCCTGTTGAATACCATGCAAAAACCCTTTCCGCAGCTCAACGCAACTGGCCTATCCACGATAAAAAGTTGTTTGCAATTGTGGATTGCTTCTGAAAGTAGCGAGATTGGTTGGTTGGCGTTCCAGTGAACGTCTATACAGACCACCAAGGGTTACAATATTTCAATACCAAGCAGAAGCTCAACTCCCGTCAAGTCACCTGGTACCTCCGCATGTCCGAATTCATCTACAACATTCACTACAGACCTGGTTCGAAGATGGGTAAGCCTGATGGCCTGTCTAGACGTTCAGGGGAAGAGATATCAGGCATGGATGCTAGATTTTTCGAAGATGGACAACTAATGGTACTAGGGGAAGAGGATGAAGAGGAAGCCGAAGATGTTGAAGTGGAAGGAATAGAGGTGGCTGGATGGCAGAAGAAGGATGGACTATGGGTGGTACCCTCCGAGTTCAAGTTGGAAGTGCTAAGACAGCACCATGATAGTCAAGTGGCAGGACATTGGGGAAGACATCGTACTCAAGAGCCAGTGTCAAGGAACTTTACGTGAGATAAGTGGCAGGAAGATATAGCGAACTATGTGGCAGGATGTACTAAGTGTCAGAAAGTGAAGGCAGATAGGCATAGCTGGCAAACGAAGTTGGTACCAATGCCAACTGGAGAACGACCATTTAAGGAAATAGCTATAGACTTCGTTGGTGAGCTACTAGAGTCAGAAGGGTTTAATGCAATACTCGTTATCATAGACCGGTTTACAAAAGTACAACACTATATTCCAGCAAAACCTACATGGACAGCATCTGATGTTGCTGATACCTATATTAACGAGATATGGAGACTTTATGGCCTTCCCAGACACATCACCTGCGACCATAGTCTACAATTCGCCTCTAGATTCCTCAAAGAGCTTAACCAAAAGCTCAACATAACCCTCCGCCTCTCTACTGCCTATCACCCTCAGACCGATGGACTTGCTGAATGAGCAGTTCAAACACTTAAGCGGTACCTCCGCATCTACTGTCACGATAGGCAAGCTCGCTGGAAACGATGACTACCCTTAGCCGAGTTTGCCTATAATACTGCCGCCCACTCTACCCATAAGTACTCCCCTTACCGAAGTCTGTATGGCTTCGACCCTCGCACCATTCACCTTTCAGATGACTATGAATTCTCCTCTCCCGCTGCAGAAGAATGGCTAGACTGAATGACAACTGTGCATAACTAAGTTCACGATACCATCAAGCAAATTAACCACAAGAGAAGTATCATACACCTCGAGAAGGCACGAAGGTTTGCTATCGATGACTGGGTATTGGTTGACCGCCGGAACCTACAAATATGAGCTGAGAACAACCGTTCCCTTACCAGCAAGTGGATAGGGCCCTACAAGGTCATTGAAGCTATTGGTTCACACGCATATAGGCTCGAAGTTCCACAAGGCACACGATGGCACAATGTTGTTCACGTTACCCTCCTAAAGCCATTCAGACAACGAGACGAGCCACAAGATATGGACGAAGATGAACCAGATATCTTCGAAGTCGAATCCATTGTGGACTCCCGCAAGAATCGAGGAGTAGTCAAGTATAGGGTGCGTTGGGAAGGATATATGGAGTTTGAAGATACTTGGGAGACCTTTGACAAGTTGGATAACTGTCCGGAGAAGCTCAGGGAGTAACGAGAGAAGTTCCCCAATAAGCCACGAGATGAAAGAGACCTCTAAGTTTGGACTTACGTCCAGTAGTTCATGGATGAAGACATGGTACCTTTTACCCTCCTACTCGTCGCCTTTTCCCTGTGGGTTTTTTGGCGAGAGGTTTGGTTTTTAATGGCTATGGCATGTATGTATAGGCACACCGGTCTTGTGGCACCTTTGAATGGGATAGGGGTATTGGTCAGAATGGTCAGTACCTATGTCACCATGGTTACCTGAGTTATTACTAATACTTGTCTTCTCCAGGGTCGGAAAGACTTGTATTCAGCTGAGGACAGCTGCCTCGGAACGGGGAGTAATATTATGGCTCAGGTAAGAGACCTACCTACAACTGGGAATATCCCAATACCTAATTACGGCTACTAACTGCTATGGTCTGATCAACCATACAGCTGCGGGTAATGTGTCCGGGATGGACGGGTATTGGAGTAAGGAAGTGTGTGACCTCTGGATGTGTCCTCATATATGTATTCTCTTCTATAGTATTCCATATAGTTCTTATGTTTGTCATTCATATATCGTTATTGGTTGTATTAGGTTTTCAGCTCCTGTATATCAGCCTGACTGCAATGCGTTGAAGTTCAGGCTGCCTAATCAATGTATGTCAGCCTGCGAAGATTCTAATCGGGAAGGGACTTCCCAGTTAGGTAATACCAGGCTGCAACGCTACTACTCTGCTTTAGGAAGTGTCGTCCAGATCTGATAAAGGATTATCAGATCAACACTTCTATATAAGCCACCGCTTTTACATAGTTAATAGAATAAGACCCAAGCGGTGTTCTAAGTCTATAATAGCTTTACTCTTATCGAGTCCAACTTACACCCGAGTTGTTACTGCGTTTATACTTGTGATTTATCACCGATAACCTTTTCATACCTCCGCCGCCGACTGGTATACTCATAGTTACAGCCCGCCTGTAACAGCAACTGATCAGGGATAAAAAATATTTATAGTGTTGGAACCCTAGTCACTCCTACAAGGATTGCAGGAAGCGTCAAAATAAAGTACTCATGCATACTGCGGCATAGGATTTAAGCCTACCTGTATCGGAAATTAGCAAGGATAAAATCAAGGAATGACCCTTGTCAGCCCAGACCCTGGACTACAATAAAGTTTTTGTTAGAGCAAATGGACACCCTGCTCTAGCAGTGGTAGATCTTCAAACGAAGGGAGGAGACCTGATTAATTCTCAGTTTGTACACTTGTACAATATTCCTACTAAGAATATTGAGAAGGTATCTTTGGGTACAGCTATCAAAGGCTCCAAAGCAACTATTGAAAAATCGTGTACAATAACGTTAGATTGGATAGGATATGTAGAAGAACGTACCTTCTATATAATGCACTTATCAAAATGGGACATAATATTGGGAGAGCCAGCTCTTTCAAAAGTCTACACTATTATTCCTGCACACTAGGAACCAGTTACTATCTAACCGGAAGATATTCCTAGGTTTGCATTGAGCACATGGAAGAAATCCAGTGCCATGGAACATGGTATAAGATCAGCATACCTAGAAGTATCATGTGAATTAGTTACAGATTATAGTGAACTAGAGAATTGGGAGAATATCAGTGATTTAGAAGATACCAATAATGAACAAGGCTTTTCAACAGCCATTTCATCTATTGAAAAGCAATTTAATCCAGTAACGGAATTTTCCAAATTATTTCCAAAGGAGATACTACGGGAGTTACCACCCTTAAGGAAGGTCAACTACACTATCAGACCTAAACCTGGAGCTATATGGTTACCAAATTGGAGACCATCAGGACATCGATTTACACAGCAGATCAACAATAAAAACACTGAGGAAGAGAAAACAGGACGAATCTATTGAGTCGAGAATAATACCAACATGGTAGTAATGTTCACTATACCGAAAAGAGATAAACCAGAAGAAGCCAAATTTGTCAATGACTATCGAGACTGGAATCTAGCAGTGGAACCTGACCATACACCCCTACCAAATATAAATGAATTTATCGAACTAGTAGCGGGAAATTCCTTCTGGTCTAAAGTAGATTTAGCAGATGGATTTTTTAATGTCAGAAATGATGAGGAATCCGAGAAGCATTCTACGTTCCTAACCTACCGAGGATACTACAGAAGTAGAGTTATGCAACAGGGAGACTGGAATGCACCAGCTACTATGGTCAGAGTTATGAATGAAATATTCAAAGATATGATTTATAAGAATATAATAATCTATATCAATGATATTATTATCTTTACCAAGATATATGAGGAACATGTAGAAGTTCTCAAGAAGGTTCTACAATGTTTACAGGATGAGAAGTTCTATCTCAAAGAAACTAAGTGCCAATTTTTCACACCAAAATTGGAGATTCTAGGTTATGTATTAACCACAGAGGGACTTCATGTAGATCCAAAGAAAAGAACCACTATATTCATATTTCCCACATCAGGAACGATGGTAGAATGCCTTACGTACATCACATGCCAGCTATGCCAGCGAAGACACTCTGACAGTTGTGGACACGAACAGTGTCTGACTTCCGCCACGGTGTCACTCTTGCACACAGTGGCGCCGCAACGGCTGGTTTGTACCGTGAAGGGGATCCTTATGGGCTTACATTATGATGCTCTCCCTGGATGTTCAGTGCCCTGAAGTAGACTATTTGGGTCATCATCCTGGTAGTATATCTGGTAGGGCCGCACCCTCACGTTGTCTCTCTTCTGTCCCCGCCTAGATCCTCAGCGTCCATGGTCCACCCTATTTTCTTTTATGAAGTCAGCTAGTCTCAAGGGTCACGTGCCAACGCTATCTGTCGATTGCATACGCCGCCCACAAGCCTCCCTGGCCCCACTCATCGATGACAACGCCTCCTGATACCGCCTGACGCCAGCCGGCGATCCCAACCCAACCTTGTAATATCCCTGCCACAACTGCATCCTTAGTTTGGTTGACACATGCATCTTATGATCCTGTTTCGTAATGTAACCTCTTTTCTATTGGACTGCTATACATCTATCAAATAGCCAATTCTATTTTTGTGACTCCTTCCCCATGAACTATATAAAACCCACACAAACAAATTCGACAACTACTTAAATATATCCCCTTCCATTTCTAAAAAAAGTACTTCTTACAAAACGAGACTAAAAGAAACAAACATCCAAAGCCGACATGTCTAAAAATATCTAGCAACCTAACCATTCCTCTATTCGTTCGTCCGATCTCCAGCCTATCAGCATCCTACAACTCATCCTCTTCATCCTCGCCATCCTCCCCTGCATCCTCTAAAACCAATTCCTCCTGCACCTCATCGCCGTCACTACCTCCGCTCTGCTCTCCATCATCATTTTCGGTGGGTACCTCGTGATTGTCCTCATTATTGTCACCTAGTTCACCTTCTGGCTCATCATCCTCATCATCCTCATTATCCTCAACATCCTCAACATCCTCATCGTCCAGTATAGTTGGCTATCCTGTGCTGATATTGTTTGGTATTGCCGATTTATCTGGTTCGGTCAGTGAACCCTCATTGAAATATCCGGGGGGGATTAAGCTTCCTTTCTCCACCTCCTTAAGATCCGCAGCCAGCTCCTCAGCGTACTGCGCCAGTTCTCTTGGCCCTACCCCATATGCCTCTGCTCTCTGCCATTGCACCACCTTACTGTGCAGTTCACACAGTTTTGCTATCTCCAGCTGAATAATTTTCAACAATGTTTGCTCTATTGTTGTTATCAAAAGGTTCCACTGATCTAGTATTCTGTTGAAATCAACTGTCTTGCAGTCAGTATTACTCATCGGACATTGAACATTCTTTGCTTACCACTTGCTTTCTCATAGTTAAAAAACTCTCTATCTTTGAACATTCCCATTTCATAAGTCTGAAGGGCATGCTGAAGAGTAGTAAATATCAAGCATATAAAGGGGCCACTAATTCTGGTCATAAACCCTGGATCTCTGTTTCTGAGTTTTTTGGGACCATCAAAATAGTTCATATGTATAAAGTTCACTGCCTCACTTGCTCTGAACTGTTGACTCCACCTCTGTCATTATTGACGTCCTTGTTAGTGTTCAGTGGTACTCGACTAATTTCTGATACACTTACTACACGTTTCTCCCTTTGGCATGTAAACCTATCCTTATCCAATAACTAGCTAATATGTTTGTGAATATATTCTGGACTGCAATTTTGATCAAATCCATACAGCCTAGCAATATGATGTTTCACTTCATAAACTAAATACGACCTCGTCTGCGACTGGATGCTTCGAAGCTGTTATCAGACTGTCAGCGTATGCCATAATATATCCGATACATTACCCACATATGAATCAAATTTACTTGTTCGCTCTTCATCCATAGCGTTCTCCATCTCTACTGCTTTCCATGCAGCTGCTAACATGCTTTCCGTACCCTCAGCATCAGGCAATGGATTTTCGAAGAATATTACCCTCTCAATTCTCTTGGCTGCAATCGTCACTACTGCCTTAGTAATTCCATCGAACTGTATGAAACTGCGATTTCTAGGAGCTCTTTGCCTTACACCTTTCATTCGTAGTTTTGGTGACTAGATACCCCCATGGCCCTCTGCAAAAACCCTCGTGCTATCAACCTTTGGAGAAAGTGATTCATCAATTATGTCTGAGAGTGAATTTATATGTCCACCACTAGACTGTGACCATGCTGTGGTCGGAGGTGACGACACTTGAGTTTCCTAATGAATAACATTATAAGCTGATCTTCAATTTTCACCCATGTATCTGTGCAGATAGGTTGGCTTACGTTTGGTGGTGCCCTTCCTATATTGGTCTTTGCAGATACTTTTGATAGTCCTCCAATGGACCTGGAACAACCATCGACGCTTCGTCGGAGTATCTACCAAACATAGGTCCAATATCAGTATTGTCTCCACTCCGTTGCAATTCTCACCTCTGGAAAATTGATTTTAGCCTGGAATGTTGGCGGAATCTACGCCCAATACATTAGCTATATAAATAACTTCGTTCAAACAGACATTGACCCACAGGACTACTACCCCTAACAGACATTTGTGACCCTACTTTGGACATCAAGTGCCTTTCAGAAGACTCCAAATGTTGGTTTGTGAGCGTACAGCGTCGCTTGGTTCTTCCTTGCTTTAGGTCAGTATTATTACCACCTCTCTTTCGAGGGTTTTCCCTCTCTTTCCCCTTGCTTTTGCTGATTTTCTTACCATTATATATCTTCATCGTCTTATGTTGCGACTTCCTCTAGTTGCTTGCGTCCCTCAAATCGAACGGATTTTGTGGTCCTCTTTAACTGTTCACCACCCCTCCTAATGCTCACTGAGACGTTATTGAGACAATTGGGGATTGTCATAGTCCAAACTAGAAACATATATTACACAAACTCGACTAGTTATTCCTATTATAACTTTCAACCGCTGAATACAAAAAATCCTAACAAATATCACCAAAGTCCTAACTTCCCAATATGAAACCAAGCGACAACAGAAGAAGAAAAAATCTCCACAAAAAGCCCGGACCTCCTCCAGAAAAAAAAAAGATAATGAAACATTAAGTCCAATAAAAAGTCGGAAACCTACCTATACTGAGAAATATCATATAAAAAATTCACAAAAAGGCCGATTCCCACCCAAAACAAAAAGGAAAAAAAAAAAAAAGCCTACCTACGCTGTATCCTAGATGCTAATTATGAGTTCCCGCTAACCATCCTCTTCATAGTCCGTGTCCTGGTTCTGGAAGTCATCGCATCAGGAACGATTTTTATAGCTTCCGGACGCCACTATGGGTATATCCGGATGACACGGTTCTGGCAATGTCTCCCATGGCATCCACTGGCATTCCAAGTTATAGAATGTCTCCGGTGTTGTCTACTGGTGTCATGTTATGCCAATGTCTCCCTTGGTGTCCGGATGACCTCCCTTCAACCTATGGCGTCCAGAAGACCTATGGCGTCCAGAGGAGCTTCCTTCAGCCTATGGCGCCTGGATGACCTCCCTTCACATCAGGAAAGAATCGAGTTTGCCTCTTTGGCGTCTGACGCCCTGGGCGCCGTGGAGGCAATATGCCACTTGTCAATGCCCCCGTCCCGATCATTGTCGTCCGGATGCCCCTCCTCCGGCTGATGTGCGTCCGGACGATTACCCTCCAGCTCATAGGCGTCCGGATGACTTGTCTTCTGCTTATGGCGTCCGGATGACGTTCATTTGGCCTATGGCGTCCGGACGACCTCCCTTCAGCTTATGGCGTCCGGATTCTACTTGTTGTCTCTGCTGTCTCCCAGACGTTATCTCGTGCCTTTCCAACCCTGCCTGTTCCGGGTTGCCAGGAGATCTATCTAACCAAGCCTTAGTTATTCAGCCCTGAAGGGATGCCTGCTACGTGCAATGAAGGACACCCACGGTTGAGGGCGCACCTGAAAATAAGAATAATAATGTCAATAGTATTTCAAATGTTTATGTATATAAAGGCTGATCCTATCGTAGGCAGTACTATTATGAACGGAACCCGCATCCACCCCCCCTGCGTCCACCTCCCCATGTTGCTAGCTTACTCCTTTCCATATTGCCTGCCCCTAACATAGACCTGCCAACTATAGTTCCAAACTACTACCTCTACTCGGCTCGCTTTCAACAAATCACGAGCCAATCCTAAAAATAGTAGTATATCGAAGTTGATATCGTAGATATAGAAGTGTACATATCGGAGCTAAGGGAGTGTAGATATGGATGCCATAAAAGAATGTGACCGGAACCATGGAAGTGGCGATATTATACATAACTGACCTTGCTCTGTTGCTTCCAGAACCCTGTGAGACAGGTTAGTTATGCGTGCACTCGTCGGAGGTTTAGCAATGCTCTTACCTCTATAAACTGAACTTGCTTGCTCGATTGCTTCCAGAACCCTGTGAGAAAGGTTAGTTACGCGTGCACTCGTCGGAGGTTTGGCAGTACACTCGTCGGAGGTTTGGCAGTGCTCTCACCTCCATAAACTGAACTTGCTTGCTTGCTCTGTTGCTTCCAGAACCCTGTGAGACAGGTTAGTTATGCGTGCACTCGTCGGAGGTTTAGCAATGCTCTTACCTCTATAAACTGAACTTGCTTGCTCGGTTGCTTCCAGAACCCTGTGACAAAGGTTAGTTACGCGTGCACTCATCGAAGGTTTGGCAGTGCACTCGTCGTAGGTTTGGCAGTGCTCTCACCTCCATAAACTGAACTTGCTTGCTCGGTTGCTTCCAGAACCCTGTGAGATAGGTTAGTTATGCGTGCACTCGTCGGAGGTTTGGCAATACTCTTACCTATATAAACTGATTTTGCTCGGTTGCTTCCAGAACTCTGTGAGATGGGTTAGTTATGCGTGCACTTGTCGGAGATTTGGCAACGCTCGCACCTATATCAAGTGAACTTGCTTGGTCGCTTACCGCACACTGGGAGATACGTCAGCTATGTGTGCACTTATTGGAAGCCTGGCAATGTTCTCACCTAGATGAACAGAAGTTTACTCGGTCGCTTACGGAACCTGGTGAGATATAGTAACTATGCGTACACATATTGGAGGTATTACTGTGTCGACGTGGGAGGCATTGCTGTGTCGACGCGGGAGGCATTGCT
Organism: Terfezia boudieri ATCC MYA-4762; assembly: GCA_003788615.2. Lineage (NCBI taxonomy): Eukaryota > Fungi > Ascomycota > Pezizomycetes > Pezizales > Pezizaceae > Terfezia > Terfezia boudieri. The sequence continues at coordinate 157,821 of ML121598.1, read as the reverse complement.
GTGTCGACGTGGGAGGCATTGCTGTGTCGACGCGGGGAGGCATGACCGAGATATGGCTTATATCGATCACTTGGTTAGTTATGCGTGCTCATATATGGTCAGGGCAACAACGCTCTCACCTGTATCAATTGAACTTGCTCGGTCGCTTAATGAACGCTGTGAGAAAGGTCAGCTATGCGTGCAAATATCGCAGGCCTGGCACCCAGATCGCAGTTCATGTGTTTCCTTGACTTGTGTTATGGGCAACGCCCTTGAGATTGAGATGTGTGCCAGCGGAAGCTGCCGCAGCAACTGGGATGGCAGGTGCGCTAGTACACCTGACTAGGTGTGATGAACTCCGCTTGGCAGCCCTTGCAGCCGCGTGCTCGGCAATGCCAACTTAGAATGGCAATACCGTTGCACAGCTAAGCATGTCCTATGCGTGTGCAGGCCAACCTCCCAATGCTAACGTATTTAGCTGGCCCATGAGGCAGGTACGGAACTCCTCCATCGCACATCAATGCGCCGCTGGTATATTGTACATAGGAATTCATACATTCGCGGCCTCTGTATGTTGTAGGAATTCATGGCGGCCTCTATATATTCAAGGAATTCATACATTCCCGGCTTATATATATACAAGGAATTCATGCATTCGCATAGAGTCCTTAAGTACGTAAGCACCGAATATATATAAGTTCCTTAAGTACATAAGGACCGAATATATATAGAGTCCTTAAGTACGTAAGCGCCGAATATATATAGAGTCCTTAAGTACGTAAGCGCCGAATATATATAAGTTCCTTAAGTACATAAGCACCGAATATATATAGAGTTCCTTAAGTACGTAAGCGCCGAATATATATAAGTTCCTTAAGTACGTAAGCGCCGAATATATATAAGTTCCTTAAGTACGTAAGCGCCGAATATATATATGTTCCTTAAGTACGTAAACCGCCGAAGATATATAGATACCTTAAGTACGTAAGCGCCGAATATATATAAGTGCCTTAAGTACGTAAGCGCCGAATATATATAAGTTCCTTAAGTACGTAAACGCCGAATATATATAAGTGCCTTAAGTACGTAAGCCCCGAAGATATATAGTTCTTAGTACGTTCCTTAAGTACGTAAACGCCGAAGATATATAGACCTTAAGTACGTAAACGCCGAATATATATAAGTGCCCTAAGTACGTCCGAAGATATATAGACACTTAAGTACGTACGACACTGATATATATACGGCGCTTAACGTACTTAAGGCACATATATGAGATAGATATATGTTCAGCGCTTACGTACTTAAGGAACATATATATATTCGGCGCTTACGTACTTAAGGAACATATATATATTCGGCGCTTACGTACTTAAGGTACATATATGGACAAAATATATTCGGCGCTTACGTACTTAAGGAACTTATATATATTCGGCGCTTACGTACTTAAGGCACTTATATATATTCGGCGCTTACGTACTTAAGGAACTTATATATATTCGGCGCTTACGTACTTAAGGAACTTATATATATTCGGCGCTTACGTACTTAAGGCACTTATATATATTCGGCGCTTACGTACTTAAGGAACTTATATATATTCGGCGCTTACGTACTTAAGGCACTTATATATATTCGGCGTTTACGTACTTAAGGAACTATATATATATTCGGCGTTTACGTACTTAAGGCACTTATATATCTTCGGCGTTTACGTACTTAAGGAACTTATATATCTTCGGCGCTTACGTACTTAAGGCACTTATATATCTTCGGCGCTTACGTACTTAAGGCACCTATATATCTTCGGATTTTACGTACTTACGGACTATATATATTCGGCGCTTACGTACTTAAGGCACCTATATATCTTCGG
>ML121598.1:76866-137666 GCA_003788615.2 Terfezia boudieri ATCC MYA-4762 | reverse complement strand
AGGAATAAGACAAGGCGGAGAAGCAAGGCACGGCGGAGGAGCAAGGCACGGTAGAGGAGCAAGGCATAGTGGAGAAGCAAGGCACGGCGGAGGAGCAAGGCACGGCGGAGGAGCAAGGCACGGCCGAGGAGCAAGGCACGGCGGAGGAGCAAGGCAAAGGGGCGCTCGGGGAGATACACCAGGGGGTGGACCAAATACTGTATTGTAGATACAAGACGTTGGATGGGGGACATAACAATGAAGGGGAAGAGGAAGAAGTCACCTTTCTAGATTAGGATGGTCTATCAGGCTACGCTGTCAGGATACTCCTGTCCCTCACCCTATTCAAGTCTATTCAGACGCTACCTCCAGATTCTATGAAGCTGCTGAAAATCTAAGCGAACCAAAGTAAGCGAACAACAGGCTAAGCGAACAATAAGCGACGAACAACTGCGAAACTGCGACGACGTAAGTAGCTATGACCACGGATGTTGCTGCCAGGTACGCCACATCACCTGCTATCGCCAGGATGGATTGACCCTTTAGCATTATCCACTATTACTCATGGAGCCAGACAGCTAAACTGGACTTCACTGACTTTCCTGACCTGAACAATATTGACAACAAATTCCACACTTCATTACTTAAGCCTTTCTTCCAGAATCCTATTCAACTGTTCCCTACCAGAGATCAACCTCAACCAGGACCAGTTAAGGAAGACAGGTATGAAGTGGAAAAAGTATTGGAATTTAGGTCAGCACCTAAAACAGGAAAGTTGTAGTATTTGGTAAAGTGGGAAGGGTGGCCAAATAAGTATAATGAGTGGGTACCAGAAGAGGCAGTTGACTTAGGGTTGAAAAGAGACTTTTGGTTGAATGGTAATAAGGGAAGTACCTTTAAGAAAAGGAAGGTTAGTAATTATAAGGCTGGTATTAATAAGACCAGGTAAGAAACCCTTGACATGATTAATAATAAGAGGAAGAAGGTACTAGCTGCCCCAGTCTCCACTAATGCCCTAAAGGTTAGTGAGCAAGAGGAGGAAAACTTCCAGAAGTTCTTTAAGTCAATAATTGATGGACTGGATGTTGGGACAGTTAGGAAAGTTTATGGACCTCCTCCCCCTCCTACTATGCAACTTCCAAAAGAATATGTACCCCTTTACTATTATGATGATTTAGTTCTTGCATATAATCATGTATCAGATGAGGATAAGACATTTTTGGGAAGTATGGGAACACCTTTCAAGCTTTACTAATCATGTACATGAATCTTATATCCCTGTTTAATTTCTTAGGATGGACTTTTTATCTAAACAGGGAGGCATGTAAGGAAGTGGATTAGTCAGTTACCCTGAATAACCCCTACCCTACAACTTATGTAATTTCTTATGTTAACCTCAACAAGCACCCAAAACATTGGGCTGTCTGCCTTGTTGACTCATGTATTTCACATGACTCATATGTTGAGTCATAACTGTTATTGATTTCAAATCATGTATGAGTCAGAGTCTGAGCACTGCCTCTGCACTGCCTCAAGTCTGACTCACCCCTCTGTGAAGGAAAAAGGATAACTACGGGTTCATTCCCCTATGGAATGAGGGGGACAGACTCAAGTGAGTAGAGATAGATACAATCAATATAAGAGTTCCACTGGTTAATCTATTAGTGCCTTTGGCACTCCATTACTTCTATCTTGTACTACATATTATGCATAAGATTCTAGGCCTAATAGTTGTACCACTTGCATATATATTTCTACCAGTAACAGCTATTATCTGCCTTATAATCCTCTGCATAAATTAGAGATAACTAGATTAAAATCTTATCTTATCTAATCAGATCAGATCTTATCAGATTATCCTAATCCCCCTACAATATATTACATGTTGCCTCTTCACCCAAGTACGAGTATGAGCTGAGAGTTGGATTTCCTCTCCTGTCCTCTAAAACTATTGCTGACACACAGTAGCCCTGTCTTCCTGTGCCATTAGTATAACATACCTACCAACCCTTATCTAGAAAACTCCCTATTTTGGCCGCCCAACTACTCTTGGTGTTTGAATAAGGGTTAGATGGTTCATATGAGACATTGAGTGTTAGACTGCTTGGTCTGAGGTAGTTGGAGTCACCAAAGGTAAGGTTCGAGGGCTCGAAGCCTGAGACAGTAGCGGCTCTAAAGGCCTTTGTAATAGAGTTGCTGGGGGGGGTTTGTTTAGCTATGTTTCTGATATGTGTATTGCTAGTGCATACTCCTTGTACCCCCCAACAGGCCAAAAGGTCGGAAAGCTTGTATTCTAGGAGTTCAATATTAGCAATTAGATTAAGCTTCACTTTGGAGCTCCCGTAGTCACCCCCACAGATCTTCCATAGGGCTCGATACTCTAAATACTCTATGTGAGGTACAAATAGAATCACTATGCTCTATCAGCTTATACATGGCTTCGTACGGATAGAGGCCCCCAGAAGTATTAGCTTCATAAAGTTGGTAAGGTAGATACCAGCTTATAACGGGGGCTATGGCTATGAGCTCATTCCAGGGAGCACTTCGGCTATAAACTATGGGCTATGGTATAGAGAGATTCTATGACAAGGAAGAACGTAATACATTTAGCACGGTTAAGATACAGAATATTGCATAAAGAGAGAATACAAGAGAGTAGGGTTAGGGATCCTAATATAGAAATCCCCGCGAGGTTCCAACATTCCTAAGTGCTCATGTTACCAATATCCCTAAGTGCTCATATCTCCAACATCCCTGAGCTCTTATATCTCTAATATCCCTAAGTGCTTGCGACAACTATATTGAGCCTGTACTTGGTAGGCCATGACACTATCCCCCCTCCATGGCCGAAGTCCCTTAAGGCTAATTTGCTGGCAGGGAGCCAGGCTTGTCAGGGTAGCACTCATAAAACTGATCTACGGCTTTCAACTCATTGACTTCTTCCACTATATTCCATTCTGTCTGCTCATCACCCACAAATTTAATCAAATACTGGAGATGCCTGCAGTAGATCCTTGTATCCAGCACTTCCTCCATATAGTGTTCCTCTTCCCTATCCACTATTACTGGGGGTGGGGGTAGATTGCACTAGCCTGGTAAGGAGTCGCTGTCCACTGAGTCCAAGAGGGAGATATGCTATACTCAGTGATACTTGATACTGGCAGGGAACCCAATCTCATATGCGTAGGGGGATATGATCTTAGTGATTGGATATAGGCCAATCTTCCAATAGTCGAGCTTTCTGCTTGAGTGCTAGGTAGATAGGTTCTTTGCATTAAACCATACCTGATCCCCTACTTAGTATGCGGGTATAGGCTTCCTCTTCCTGTCTGCTTGTTCCTGGCGTATTGCCTGTGCTCTAGCAATCACGCTTCAAGTTTGTAGGTGTTCTGTGATCTCCTTGAACTTAGTAGCTAGTTGTTGTGCTCCTCGTTCTTCCAAGGAAGCCTTTTTCGAAGATTTGGCTAATTTAATTTGCCAGGTAGGGTCATGACCATAATTAGCAAAGAAGGAGCTCATACCTGTAGTCTCTAATGCGTGGTTATTGCTAGCGAACTCAGCTAAATGAAGCCAGGCCTCCCAATCATCCTACAAGTAGTTAACATAAGCTTAGAGGTATTGTTCCAGTATGGCATTCATTTACTCAGTTTGTCTATCAGTCTGAGGGTAGAATGGGGTTAATAGGGAGGGCTGTATCCTTAGCAGTTTGCATAATACTAGCCAGAACTTTGCTGTGAATTGTATACCTTGGTCTGAGATAATAGTACTAGAAAGTCCATGAGCTCGGAAGATGTAGTGAGCATACAAATCTGCAAGTTACTCTGCAGTACAAGTATCCCTATATGGGATAAAGTGCTGTATTTTTGTTAACCTACAGACAATGACCAAGATTGCATTCTGCCCATTAAACCAAGAAAGTCCTGTAATAAAATCCATAGACATATATTGCCAGACTCTGTGTAGAATAGCGAGTGGGCGTAGGATACTAAATGGAGCATGACATAAGGTTCTTGATCTTTGACATATATGATAGTTGCGGACAAACCAATCTATCTTTTTATACATATGAGGCCAGTAATACTGGCGAGCTAGTAGTTCTAGAGTCTTAGAGCGTCCTAGATGGCCTGCTGCGGGTGCTTCATGATAGTCCTGAATAAGGCAAAGCTTGAGTGGCAAATACTCTGGGATATAAATGCGATCTCAATATATTAGTCTTTCTGCCTTCTCCTTAAACTCCGCTAAAGATAGCTGCTTAGATCTCTGCTTGCTATCCTTTACCTATTGCAAAACATCATTGGGTATTGCGTCTTCCTTATATGCTTGCCTAAATAATTCTTTAAGGGTCTTGAACTTGGATTTGAATAACTCTTCAAAGGTCTCGGGCTCAGATCTTGACTCAGAAGTAGTAATAGTAGTTGCGCTGATGATTAAATTTTAAGACTTGAGGACTTGTTGATACTGAAATTTGATGTGTTTATCCCCCTCCTTAGGAAGATCTCTAGATCTCCTAGTAAGTGCATCTGGCTTAGCACCTGCTTTTCCTGGGTGGTATACTATCTTGAAGTTAAATTTGCTTAGAAATTTAGACCAGCAAGCCTATCTGCGGTTGAGCAACTTAGTAGATATGAAGTATTCAAGATTCCAATGATCTGAAAGAATCTTAATACGGTATTCTATAGATTCTAGCTTTACTCTCCATTCTTCAAAGGATCAAACTATAGTTATAAGTTCCTTATCATAGATCTCATAGTTGTATTTAGTAGGAGTATGCTTTTTAGAAAAGAATGCAACTAGGGATAGAATGCTATTATGATACTGAGCGAGGATTCCTGCTAATACATAGTCGGAAGCATCAGTTTCAACAACAATTTCTAGATCAGGGTCACAGTACTTGAGTATTGGAGCTGTAGTAAAGGAAGTCTTGAGTAGCTGAAAGGCTTATTCATAGTCATTGTTACAATTAAATGGGGAGGGTGCATCCTTCTTGGTGAGCTTGGTTAGGGGTACTACAATATTACTATAGCCAGCAATAAATCTCCTATAGAAATTGACAAATCCTAGGAAAACTCACACATCATGAACATTATTCAAAAGTTTGGAGTTGGCTAGTCAGTTACTGCCACTACTTTCTTAGGATTTATTTTAGCTCCCTCTGCTGATATAATAACACCCAAATAATGAACTTCCTAGTAATGAAACTCGCATTTCTCTGGCTTGAGGTGGAGATCCGCTTTGACTAGTGCTTGGAGGACCTTTTTGACATGAATTTTATGCTCTACTAAAGTGTTGCTATAAATTAAGATATCATCAATATATGTTATGCAGAAATCATTTAGAAAGGAAAATAGAACCTCATTAAGAAACTGTTGGAAATTAGCTGAAGCATTTATCAATCCAAAAGGCATGATAAGTGACTCATAGAGGCCATATTGAGTGTAAAAAACTGTTTTCCACTTGTCACCCTTAACAATCCTTAGTAGGTTATAGGCCCTCCTAATATCTAGTGTAGTATAGTAGCGAGCCTTGCTCAGTCTCATTAGGGTTTCCCGAATTAGAGGTAGAGAGTAGTGATTTTTAATAGTACCTCCATTCAAGCCTCTATAATCCATACATAATCTTAAGGACCTATCTTTCTTCTTAACAAATAGAATTGGAGTAGCAGCAGGGGAGAAAGAAGCTCTAATAAATCCTTTTACTAGATTCTCTTGGATCCACTCTTTTAGTGCTTAAAGTTCCATTTGAGATAATGAGTATAAGGATCCAAAGGGTAGAGTAAATCTTTCTTTAAGTAGTATCTTATGATCATAGGGTCGATGAAATAGAAGTACTTCTGCTACCGCCTTCTCAAATAATAGTAGGAACTCATGATATTCCTTTAGTACTATATCCTTAATTTTGTCTTTCTCGGTAGATTTTGTCTATTGAATTGCTTGGTTAATCTCATATAGAGTGAGAGTAAAGGCTGTAATAGTATATTTCTTTTGAGTCTTGAGATCTCTAATGAGATGGTAATAAGTGGCTCCTCTTATTAGGGTAATATCTAGTTTCTCAGGAGTAGGTATTGATATGCCCTTAATACTAGTTGGATTCTAACAACATTGTTCAAGGCAGAAGTCAGAATCAAAGGTTAGAGTATTGTTCGCAAAGGAGGTATTGACATCATGCCTTCTAAGCCAAGGCAATCCTAATACAATAGGATAATGCCCTAGCTTGGTGATAAATAGTGGAATCTGTTCTTGGTGTCCATTGATATTTATTTGGATGCGAGTAATATGTGTGATTTCGCCTGATTCTATGGGCCTTCCATCGATAACTTCTAGGGTCCTGGGGTTCTTGAGTTGATATAAGGGTAAGTTATGATCGCATGCGAATTCTTTATCCATGAAGGCATATCCGGTTGCACCACAATCCACAAGTGTATGAGTTTGAATAGGAGAGGTATCAATTAATTCAACTGAAATAACTATATAATTACCATCCAACATATCCTCCTCAAGCACCTTGGACTGCAAAGATAAACTGGAAATACAAAAAGGACTTGGAGATAAAGAAACCGGGGACCTCTCAATAGGGCGATCCTGTAGTTGAGAGGTTATTGAAAATCCTGCTCAATAGCAGTATCTTGAGTTAGAGCGGCAGCAGGTCTAATAGATCGTAAGCCTAGAGGGCAGTCCCTTGCCATATGTCCAACCCTACCATACCGGAAGCAGCGCCCTTCTGCCAACCTATTAGCCCTTTCTTCAGGGGATAGCCGGCGTCGGTTGGCAGAAAGGTCCATAGGACTAGGAGCGGTCCCTGTAGCAGTAGTAGGTATAGCAGCAGGGCCTGGTACTGGGACAGTGGGTGCGAGTGATCTTGGTTGTGGAGCGGGACGGGTCTGTGGAGGTGTTGGTCGATTATGTGATCCTTCAGCCTGATATTGGCGTTCATGCATATCCACTTCATTGAGGGTTTCTACCCATGCATCTAGAGTTGTAATGGTTGTCATTCGTTCGGTACCAATAAGATGTCACTTAAGTCTTAAGGCGGTTCCTCTCTTAAGTTGTACAAGCTTAGAAGCTTCGTCCCATGTAACTTCTGCAGCATATCGTTGGAATTCAGCGTAGTAGCTGGAGAATTCCCTACTTCCTTGTTGCAAGCCATGAAGTTTCGCTTCGGCTTCTGCAACCCTATTGGGGTTGCCAAAAGCTCGTTCCAAGATTGTAATAAGGGCTGCAAGATCCACTAGGTTAACTCGGTCATTATCAATATAAGGTAGGACTTGATCTAATGCTTCACCACTAAGGCAGTTGATAGCAAGGCGGAGTTTTGCTTGATTGTCGGTATACATAGCAGCTATCATTCGGAGTTGGGCTAGAAAGGGGCGGAGTTTAGATCGGGTTCCATCGAATTTATCTGGACTTGGTACTTTTTCTCTTGACCCTCCACCACCACCAGCTCTGGCAAGTGCAGCAGACACTGCCCTAGATTCTTCTAGTTCTGCTGTGATAATTGCTTGCTCATCTTGTAGTCCCTCAATTCGTGTAGTTGAGGTTGCTACTTCATTTTGTAGTGTTGCATTTTGCGTTGTAAGGTTCGTGACTTGAGTTTCGAGGGTTTGAACCTGGTTCCTAAGGTTACTGATTTCCGGGCCTAGTTTTTTTTTTTTTTAAATACTCATTACTTCCGGGCCTAGTGCAGTGAGGAGGGTGCGGGTATCATTGACTAAGTCGTTCGTGATGTCGGCGGGGTTCTGAGCTGCTTGCCAACGGGCAAGTAGCTGGGCAATCGGGTCGGAGGGCGTGGCGGAAGACATGACTGTGGGTGCTGTGGGACTGTGGGTGCGCTCGGTGGAATAATGAGACGCAACGTAGTGTAACGGGGGCTATGGCTATGAGCTCGTTCCAGGGAGCGCTTCGGCTATGAACTATGGGCTATGGTATAGAGAGGTTCTATGACAAGGAGGAACGTAATGCATTCAGCACGGCTAAGATACAGGACGTTGCGTGAAGAGAGAATACAAGAGAGTAGGGTTGGGGATCCTAATATAGGAATCCCCGCGAGGTTCCAACATTCCTAAGCGCTCATGTTACCAACATCCCTAAGCGCTCATATCTCCAACATCCCTAAGCGCTTGCGACAACTATATTGAGCCTATACTTGGTAGGCCGTGACACAGCTACTGTCAATGCGGACACCACACAGGAAACGGGTACCACATCGCCTTTGAATGCCCGCTCTACCACACTCAAAGATGATGTATGGGCAACGTAAAGGAGTGGGAGGATATCGACCGATGTATATGGATGAGAGAGGAAGAGGAGGATGAGTGGGATGCGGTAGAGGCCTTTTTCAGCTTCTTGTACAGGAAGCTTTACGGAGAGAGAGGCGGTCAAATTGTCAAAAGACAGCTTTGGAGGCCGGGAGTGGTCGCGCAGGCCTCAGTCAGGCTTTTCGAGGTCATCTATATGGCCGGTTAATGTCAGCATGGGGGTCTGCGTATTACGAATTTTGTTCACCTTTTTGTATCACATCTATCTTTCATTGGCCGTTTTTGAGTCCATTTCCTCCCTTGACACATTTCGATCTTTATCTTTTGGATAGGCAAGCCTCAGTCAGGCCTCTCGAGGTTCATCTGACACAAGTCAGTTAATGACAGCGTGGGGGTTCTGCGGTATGCTTTGCGTCTTCTTTGCTTTTCGCGCGCGGCGGACCTGGCAGATTAACTTGCCTTGTCCTGAATCCACCCGGGTTTCCAGTGGCTCCTCATAGTCCCCTTATTGGGATTGAATAGGAGTACTGAGTATATAAAAAAAAAAAAAAAAAACAGACCAAAAGAACTCGTGTTCCTACATTGTCGTTGCTCCAGCTGCACGGGCAACTCGCATGAGAGCCGCATGTAATCTGAGGAGGTCGGGATGGGGAAGTGGATAGTTGACAGCGTCAGGGGTTGTCAAATTAAAACTAAAGCCAGTTTCAACCGTGACTGGTGCCCTTCTCCCTAGCGCGCGTAGTCCTGGGCGGCGGACTGCTGGCGTTCTGTTAACCACCATGCCGAACAGGGTTGGATCCCTTCTTTCATGCATAGGCACCCCGGGATCGACAACCTGTGCCAGGTCCCAGTCACCTTCGCCTTGAAACCGATGCTCTTCATAGTCATCGCCTTCTCCAGCGTCGTCCCTATCAGCTTCATGACCATCCTCTATTCTTTTATTAGAACTCGGACTGTGTAAGTTATGAAAGCACGACTCACCAGGTAATCGAGACCGATATTGAGGCACCCACGAAAACCTAACCTCATACTCACTTAGCTGACCATTCGGATCCAAACCAGCCAGAGGGTCACCAATGGGCTCTAGTACGAACAATCCATGGCCAAACCACTGATGGTAAGTGGCACTGAGACAGAGCAGATTCTCTAGGCGGTTTATGTGAGTTTGTCCGGACCTCCCCTGCCCCACTGGGACTTGAAGCAGGTAATTTTCCACATTGTCTACCACGGTCGGCCCAGCGAGGTAAGTGAGCAAACGGAAGATATTGGGCCTTGTTTCAAGTAGGCCGGGTCGTTGGCCTAAGGAGAAAGGGAATATATGGGCTACCTGCGGGCCCAGCATGTGGGAGAGAATACAGTATTCGTTGTCTCTTTGTCTTGCCTATCGATATGGTCCTTAGCAACGACCGTGCGAAGTTTTCAACAAGACTGACGTTAGGCAAACGATTGGGGGAATTGTATTTGTACATACCCGCTGCACTGATCTGGCGGATCGTGTGGTAGGGCTGCTGGCCAGCGGTGGGGCCGTACCTCTCCGGCCCCCTAAAGGTGGAATAGGCGCCTCGACAGCGCTAGCGGCTGCCCTCGAGCTTACTCGACCACCTATTGACAGATCTATGATTGTTATCAGAACCATACAGATAAAGACATGGCTGAGACTATTCTCTTCACACTACACCTACATTCTTGAATAGCCAGGGAAATACTTTGTGATAGTGCCGTGATTTGCCGGTTGGTACTATTATTCAACGTCCTCCAAATGTTGTTCCTTTCTTCTGGAGGGGCATATTCGAGTAGGTTGAGATTACACAACGCAAGGAATGCTCGTGAAATCGGAATGCCACGGCCAGCTTGCAACCTTTCCGTAATTTCATTACGCCACTCTATTGGGTAAGGGCGCATAGGTCCGAGGAGTGCTGCGCGAGGGAGAAGGGGCGGGTAGTTGGGGTGTTGGCGCTGCATTGGGGTATAGTATGGTGATATTCTGGCTGTGTTGGGTTCGGTTATGAGGATGATCTACGACATGTCAGTCGAGGTCGTACGCAGCCATGACACATAGAACTAGATCCAGTAACAAGGCAGAGGAGAGAGCGAGGATGCGTGAAGGAAAGTCAATCAGGGAGCGTACATCAACGTATGAGTCTTCTGAGCCGTCTCTTATTTCGCCTGAAAATGAGATGAGCAGAGAGACTGGATTCCAGACGGTGTCAACGGCAGAAAGAGTGGTAAGATTTTGAGCAGACAAATGGACGGATGTGAGGAAGAAGTTAGAGTCAGAAGGGAGGTGCTGTAGATGAAAGGTCAGTTGAAGGCTAGAGATGCTGCAGGAGAAGGGTCCTAGAAAGGGTAGTGTACCATATGGCGGCCACTGCCCTATGATACGCAAAATATGCGGGGCATTATGTGGCAGTTCGGCATTCAAGCTAGGCCTCATAGCCAACCTTGAGCCCCTGGAAACCAAGGTCTTAGGTATCAGTGTCTCATGACGGCTCGAGCAGTCAGAACAGGCAACTTGGATATTCACAAAGGCTTCCTCGGCGGCCTTTTCCCTGCCATATCCTCCACTATCTACTGATCTATCAAGATCCTATCATAGCGAATTGCACTCAACTTACCCTCTATCGACTCCCCCTGCAGACCTCCCCCTCTTAAGCCGAGGAGTTGAAACTAGGACAGCCAATCCTCCACTCTCTCCTAGATCCTTCTTCGGATTCGGAGATAAAGACAAATGGGCAGCCAAGATTGGGAGACTTATGGAGGATGGATGGAGGGTATGCTACACTGACGGGACCGCTAGGGCAGGATACCACGCCTCCACCTTCCACTCAGAAGATCAGAAAGGCCCCCCCCCCCGCTGTCAGGACATGCCTACCTAGGGGAAGAGTCAACAGTCACAGATGCGGAGCGTAAAGTCCTGATACTGGCCCTCGCAGCACACCGGGACTCTTTGATGATCGCAATCCTATCCCAATCTCAGTCACCCAGGGCCTGGCTGAGACCTACCCCAATGAAAAGGTGTAGGAAAAACTCGTTATATCTTATTCGTGGGGGTCTGGCCTCCCTACTGTACTCTTTCTGCGAGTCTACGATAGATGAAGCCGAAAAAGGCCTTATAGTTATCACTAGGCTGCATTAGTCAAACGGACATCATATCACATTCGAGTGCCCCAGTTATCGTGAACAGAGACGGAGCCTAGGCAACATAAGAGAATGGGAGGACCTAGACCGTCCAATATGGATAAAGGAGGAGGGCGAGGAGGACTGGGACGCGGTGAGGCCTTTTTTGGGTTTCTGTATAGGAAGCTTTTCGGACGCCGCGTCTAATATTAACTCACAAGGCTCCGCGGAGGAGGGAGCAAAAGAAAGGAGGTGGTTGTACACATTTACGCAGACCCCAGTCAGGCCCTCAGAGGTCATCGGGCACCAGCCGGTTAATGACAGCAGGGGGGTTTGCGTGTAACGAATTTCTCATAGTACTGTTTGCTCTACACAATGTTCTCATTCACACATTTTCTTCTCTTTCGCGATGTTTGGATTTACACAGTGGCACGGTATACGATATCTGTATGTAGTCTTCTGCTTTCTGCGCGCGGCGGACCTGGCAGATTAACTTGCCTTGTCCTGAATCCACCCGGGTTTCCGGGTGGCTCCTCATAGTCCCCTTACTGGGATTGAACAGGAGTAATGAGTATTTAAAAAAAAAAAAAAAAAAAATAGGCTGCATTAGTCTCATGCCACTGCATACATGATTTGACTTGCATTGGCCAGCTTAGTCGTAGACTTCCTGTTTTTTTTTTTTTTTTTTAAATACTCATTACTCCTATTCAGTCCTAGTAAGAGGTAGACTTCCTGTGCCATGACCTTAAAGGGTTCTATTAATATTAGAAAGAGTTCAGCTTAGTACTGAGAGAATACAAAAGAATTTCAATAATCTTTTTTTGTCTTGCTATATAGATACCTTATAAGGGACTCCTCTATAACTACTTCTTTACTCTGATAATTCCCTTTCACTCACTTTTTCATTTTCATATTTTACACTCTTTATACTTGTATTGCTGTATATATTTATATTCCATATTTTTCACACTCATGTCTATTTTGATACTTATGATACTTATTTCTATTTGTCCCTACAATTTTTATTTTATATTTATGACACCTCTGAGTTATTGCCTTGCATTGGCTTGTTGGCTTCTAGAGGGCCCTGAGGGAGAATGCCGGAGTAATAATGACCCAAGTAAGTAAAATTTGGTTAGAAAGTGCGATGTAAGAGAACAGAACAAAACAAAAGCCTCAAGAGCGGAAAGAAGCAAACACAGATAGTATCCAACAGAAATAAGACTCAAAAGCCCATTGGCTGGCAACCAGGGAAATAGGTGAACTGAAAATTAAAAGCTCAAGAGACACGGGGCCCCCCATGCTGTCATTAACCAGCTAGATGCCAGATGACCTCGAGAGACCTAACTATCGCCCACGCCTTTTCCCAATGAGGAAAACAATACGGTCTAACAAAAAATTCTGCTGCCATTCCTACCGGCCAAACGTCTGTATAATTAGCCAAAGAAGGCTTCCACTGCATCCCAATCATCCCCCTCCTCCTCTTGAATCCATATTGACGGTCGAGGTCCTCCCAATCCTTTACGCTGCCTAGGGCAGCTCTCTGGTCGTTGAAGTCTGGACAACCGAAGATGATGTGTCGACCGCCCTGTTGAGGGTCCGCACTGGCAGGCGCTGCTATCGGATTTGCCGATTCTGTGGAGGCAATATTTTTGAGGCCCTCTGTCCGTTCTAAGCCAGAAGAACCAAGTACAGTGAAGTCTCGTTATAAGAAACCTCGTTATAAGAAACCTCTCGATATGCCCCGGTCCCGCAGGTATTTGTATAGGAAAATAAGAAACTCTCGCTATTAGCAGGTTTTCTTAAGTCTTTGCTTAGTAATACATATAGTTTCTTACATCGAGGTTTTTTATTGGTGTTGCTGCAGCCGCATACGTTACCCCGCATTGTGTTTTATGCTACTCAAATATACTGCGTGTACAAAATCAAATATTAGCTAAGCGCTAAAAAAGTCATGGCATCAAAGCAGACCCAAACCCGACAGATGTGGACTGAAAAGAATGTAAAACCCTTGCACGGACCTTTCATAACTTTTATGTGTATATCTCGTTATCAGAAACCTCTCGTTATAAGAAAGTTAAAGAAACTCCAAGCCGGTCCCTATAACGAGACTTTAGTGGACAGGGGTGGAGAAGGTAACCCCCTTGGGCACTTGGATTCAGAAGATGAAGAAGTACTAGAGCCTAGAGCCCGAGTATGGGTGGGGAGTGGAAACACAAATGGAAGAGTTATGGAAGAGTTAGGAAAGGATCAGTGGAGAGCAGTAGCAGAATTTCGCTACTGTAATATCATGAAGATGGTGTGTGGGTACGATGAGTGGAAAATTCTTGAGGAAATAAGAGACGAAGGAGGCGGAGTTGTTACCATCCTTCTAGTTGGGATGCACAAACAGATGGATGAATTCTAGGGAGAAAGCGATGTCTTAGAGGTAGAGAAAGAGAGAGCGGGATGGATTGAAACCTCCCCACCAACTCCATCCAATTCCGCTGCACTCCTTTATCGAACAAGGCAGGCAAAGCTGATTCTTAAGAAATCCCACAATTCACATGATATGGAGTTTACTGGGTTTATAGATTCCTTGGAAAGGTTCGCTATCAATAAGGATAAGGATTTGCAGTTGGGGCGAGATATCAATTAAAAGTGGCAAGTAGCGTAAGCTCTAAAGCTCCTACTGATCGGAGGGAACTTAGATCTTGCTTCGGAGGCCAGGTATTAGATGGGGTGGTCTTGAAGGAGTTGTATGAAGAGCGAGAAAGAGCAGAAGCGAAAAAGAAGAAAAGCGGAAAAGTCAGGTGGGGGTAAGTGACGACAGAAGGGCAAGAAGGTAGTGCAGTTTGAAGATATTGATGAAGGAGACCTTGATGTTGAAGAAATTGATGCGGAATAATGGCTAGGGTTGGATTCATTGTCCTCAGATATTTCACAAATTTCCTCCTCATCTCCATCACCTTGGCGATCCCCCGACCCCATAACCCTCTACCCCCCGTCCAAAGCTACAAAAACCTCACTGAGGTATCCTGTATCCTCTCCTGCATCTCCTACCATCGGTGTAACTAGATTTAGGTGCTCTCGTAGGTAGTCCGTCGTGTTGCATTACTCCGTCGTGTTGCACTACCCCGTCAGATCAAAAGGCACATGCATATACAGAGTATGTAGCTAGCAAATATCTAAACCATTCAATTATCATCAACAGTCCGAGACGCCTTGTAATTCCTACAGGTAACCTTCTTGTTCTGCGCGGCCGCAAATGATGAACTCCCGCTACCGCATCCCGACAATAAGTAAAGTACAACGCCGTGATCTATGTACTCCCCACCCAGGTGACCCTATAACCCTAACCGACTCATAACACCAGTCTCACCCATTCCCGGCGCCTGTGGACGTTTGCGCTTCCCCTTCTTTCCTGGACTCTCCCCCTTCGAATCTGCACTTCTCGCTCTCCCCATTCTCCGTTGACCCTCTGCACCCTCCCGGCTTCTCTGCACCGCCAGCCTCCTATTCACCACCAGCCCATCCACTGCATTCTTCACCATAGTCTGCAACCACACCAATAACTGGACGGCAATTTTCTTTGGTAAATACGGAGGCAGTGCAGTTGGGTAGACATTTTGATGCGAGGAAAAGACCATTCCGTTGTCAGCGCATTCGGAGGTACAGGGTGGTGTTAATAGCCGAAGTAATTTCGTGCAAACAGGACAACACCTCTTGCTCACACCGATACTGTTAAACGTATGCTCGAACTGGGTAAGGTCGATATCACCAGGCAGGGTAGTCTGTTCAGCGTGTTGACTAACATGCCTCAGGGTCCCCAATACTGCTTCTGCATGCCAGCTCCCATAAAACTTAGGCTGTGAGCTCCTCAGGATATGTGTCGCCCTAACCCGATTCTCCGGTGAGACTGCCCACTCCTCCAGCGCCTCAATTGCTTCTTCACAGCGGATCTCAATGCCATGTTCACCTATACGGGTACAGTCAGCTGGGGGGTGGTAGATACTACGCATCACGTCCTTCCAATCATGCATATCCGTTTTGGGGGTATCCTCAGCTGACACCTCGCACAAGGTAAATGTGACCCGGTCGGCGGGCAGTGAGTCTAATGCGGTTAAGGATTCAAGTGCGGCCTGGTACCGAACTGCCAACCAAAGACATTCCTCGCCAACTCGTTTATGCTTCCGGGCAAGTGAGATCTCAATCGTAGAATCTGTAATCCCATCATCTACGTCCAATTCGGCGGTAATGGGGTGTGTTAGGCCGTCATGTGTGCTTTGTATGCCTGGCTTCTCCTCTAGTGTGTTTATATCCATCGCATTGGAGAGAACAGACTCAATGGATTTCATATGTGCGGAGATCAAGGGCGAGAGGTGAACCAGGAAGTGGAGGCGGTCAATGGTATATTGTACATCTGATAGGCTGGCCGAAAGGTCTATGAATGAAGACAAAGGGGAGGCGATTTGTGAGTAGAGGTTATCGACAGCTAATTGCGCACTGCCCAGGACAGAGAGTAATAACCGGTGAAGATCCCATGCTGTGTCCTTTGTGTGTGTTGCCGCTGTATTGGCTGCACGTGCTGATGACAATGTAGCCGACAATGCCGGGTAGCCTTTCGCTCCACAATCCAGCAAGAGGCCTTCGAAGACATGCATCTCAGCCTTGGTGAACTGGTACAATTCGTTAGGCCTGGCAGCCATCCCAAATGCCCCTTCCACCTGTGCCTGCCAAATGCTACTCATTGTCGTACAGAACTTTGCAAACGGCTGTGAATGGAACCTACGGCGCATTTTGCCTACCGAGTAGAATGTGACAAATGAGTTAAACAGGTTTGTGCGTAGCACAAGGTGGCTATGTGCTTCGGTAACTGCTGCGGTCGAAGAATTAGAGTCCTCATCGTCCAAGACTGCCATATATGCATTATACGAATCGATGATTGCGTTGAATAAAACCTCAATCCCTAGAACATGATGATGATACGAAACATGCCGATGACTATCCAAGTATAGAAGCATCTCTTGATAGGAGGAGATGATAACTAATTTTCCGAGGGGATTCCCAGGGCCAGATTCAGGAGAGTTAAATCGTGGGTTTCGGGCAATGAGATAGCCCTCAGTCGAGCCAACGTCATCATCATTGCTTGAGCTATCAGTGGCAATGAGAATATTGACATGCGCTGTGGGACCAGAACGTTTGGGGAGAACGGCGACGATCTCGTGTTCCCGGACAAGAAGTTGGGCAACGTGGTTGAGGACTTTCAGCCAGGTTTGAGACGCATCGGTCGTTAAGTTACGTCGGGATCTTTCTTGCTGGCCAGTACTTGCATCAGATAGAACTGTACCGTCGTCGATTGATAGCACGTTAGTGACCGGGGATAAGGCAGCCAGGAGGGACGTCAGGGTGCGAACTCGGAGATCGCGATCTTGATGTGATGTAAGCTCCCCGATTGGGGCACGCGACGTGCCTGCTGGCTGCAAGTAAAGGGCAGCGTTCGTTACTAGTGACAGTGACATTTTTTGTACACCTGACGCAGATTGTACTGTTGTGTGCTGGGTTTTGCAGTCTCTTGAGGTTGTAGTCTTGAGTACTTATGTAGATATTCCCCTGAATGAGTCACATGAGACTAAGTCATGTGTATTTCAAAACAAAAAACACTGTGGCTGGGTCAGCAGCTGCACTTGAACGCTTCAGCACGTGATCTTGCTTTTTTGCATTACTTCACTACCAGGCGTTATGGGGATTCCCCTGGGAATGTACGAGCTTTTTTTTTTTGTTATTTTTTAACACTCATTACACCTATTCGGTCCCAGTAAGGAAACCATGAGGAGCTACCCAAAAACCCGGGTAGATTCAAAAACAAAGCAAGTTAAACTACCGAATCCAACGCTAAACACATAATCTCAAGTCTATAGAAATGATGTAAGAAATTCTAGAAGTATATCTAGTGCACACAAGGTATTAAAAATAACATGGTTCCTACTCCCATACACCTAGATAGTTGATCTCTGCCTGTTTACTAAAGTCAATGAGAACTCGCCGACAGGGGTGTACTACTTTCAGTATCTGAGCAACACGGATATCAGACCAAGTAGATTTCACGTAACTATATTGAATGCGAAGAAATAGGAGTAGCAGGTAATGGGGAATGACGTATACATCCACAGTATTACCGCTATACAACAAATCCATAATGTCGGAAGCTATGATACCAATTTCTGCAAATGCCTTGCATGAACTGCAAAAACCATTGATAAGACCTGCTAACAAGTTTAATAAATCGACTCAATATATGAGGAGAGGTGCTTCAATGCAATTGCACATTACCAGTTCAGAAGTAAAGTGTCGGCTTCGCAAATTATCAAACCAAGTACTGCAAAAGTCGCTACAGAGGGAAAGATTATTAAACGGCGACATAGCAGTATTCGGGATAAGCATCTGTGTCAAGTTCAAATCAAATTCTCTAAGCCAGTTGATGGCACAGCAGTTACTCTTTGACTCCCATACGCATACTGAGGAGAGTTTCCGGTATGAATGTGCCATATGATGAACCTAGCTTATGTGAATTTCTCTATATACGTACTGTAAATGGCAACCACGATATTTTATGACTGATTGATTCGGCAATTGAATCACGTGCCATACGCACCTTAACCTAGATAACACCGCAGCGAATGGAGGAATGGGTGAATCATGTACAGGCAAAGTTGGACAGTCCTATTTTCTGTTCGCATTCAGAATAGTTATGTGCAATCTACTTGCTTATATTAATTTTAGTAGTGTCTGATATCAGTGTTGCTCAGATACTGTAATAGGTAAGCTGGTACACCCCTGTCGACGGGCTTGAAGCGCTTCCCGTCAGTTTTATTAGGTTTACACTTGTGCAAGTGTGGTGATAAGGGATCCAAAGGTTGATGTATCCATCTAGTACTTAGTCTCATGCCAAGCCTCTACGAGCAAAGTTAGCTTCGCATTGACCCAACTTATGAAAATTTGCAGTGTGTGGAGATTTGTGCTTTGATCTCTACACCTACAATGGATACATCTATCAGTTCAATTGTTATCGATCCTAGTCTACTAGAACAACAGAGACTAGACTCCAAATAATTCCGCCGTCGACTCCTTCATTCCATCCAACAATTCGCCCTTTATCAAAATTACTTAATTCTCCCTGACGTTTACCTCCCCTCCGGGTTCTCCTACCAGTACTTGCGCTTGTAGCTACCGACATTGTGTTGTTCTGATTGCTATACAAGCTTAGGTAGAACCTCACAATCTCGAGCTCAAGTAATACCCCACTCAACATGATTGTGTGGCCGCTGGCCATAGTTGCTGTCTTACCACAGCTGCTGTATGTTGCTGTATCACTCAGCCACGGACTGGTGCTGCATATTATGCAGGGGGTGCGTTATAACTTTCCCCCAGGCACTGTAACAATGACATGTGAAGTGTAATATAACTGGGGCACAGATGTGATGGAGTAACAGAATTGATTATCTAATGCCGTACCGTTTTAAGCACCTTATGTAATACAATCCAGCAAACACCTTGATTTACCATTGAAAAACCAGCAAGCACCCTCCCTAAGCCATCTATAGACCGACAGAACCTATTTTTTTGGATCGATCTTATGGGCGACAACGGCTGGCCCAGAAACAGATTGAGGCATTGCATCCGCCAGCTTTTTGTTGAAAATGTTGTACTCATCGAGATAAGTTTTCACGAGAAACACTATAACCTAATGGATATTAGCATTGAAATAACTGGTAGTTCAACGAGTAATATATTATACATACCAGCGACGCCCCTCCAAGTAGGATACGGACTTGCCAAACAAGTGGCTTTATATCAGCTTCCATTCTCCCAAATCCTGCTTCTATACTCGTAGCAAGCTCTCCAAGACTGTTGTTGATATCGCTTTCCCTATTTTGTATAGCCACTGTTTCTGGGGTCCTCTGTCCATTCGGAGTCACGTGTAAGCTGACAGGGCATGACGGTTCCATTCGTAACGCCTGACCCCAAACCATGGAGCCATGCGTGCTCTAGAGCGTACGGTCTTGGAGGCTTGTCTCATGCCTTCTTCCATCACCGTAGGTTCCTGTGTTGGAACGCACATCCGGCACACCCGCGCTACGGATCACCCGCGCTATGGATCACCCGTTACCCTGAATTCTCAGGATATCCGGCGAAGTCATCTATCAACATCATTTCTCTACTTATGTCATTATTATCGCACTGATATTATCATTGCTATATCATCGCATACGTATGTTTGGGTTGATCATGTTGATCGTTGTCGCTCACTCATTTCTTGATTTTTCTTGATTTTCCTACAATCCCTGCGCGTTGTCTTACCCTGAACTTCCGTGTATATAGACATCGCTCCGGAACTGTATTTTATCAATAATTAAGCAAGTCTTCAATTCGCCTCGTTCGCACTCGCGTTTTTATTCCTCTAGTCCTATTACCCACTTCGCGTCCGCTCCAGTAGGTTTATTACTAGAGATCTGCTGTGCACCCGTGCTCGCCGCCGCTGCCTAACAAGATATCCACATATCTTTTGTTATCCTGGACTGTAAATTGACCTAGTGCGGATGCGTAGGCAGCCAACCTGTCGGCTTCCTCATTCCCTTTTATACCGATGTGTGATATAACCTAGGATATGGAAGTGTCATATTCGTTGGTGTAGCGTTCTGCTAGAAGATCCCCTAATTCTATCTCGATACCGCTCCTGGGTAGTTTGGAGCCCAGGGAGATCTGGATAGCGGTGGAGATAGCTGATGTTGAGTCTGAGAGGATGCATAGCATGGGGGAATTGCGGTGGGTTTTTAGAGCCAGAGCCAATGCTCCTCTTTCAGCATCAGCTACTGTAGCCTCCTCGCCTAGGTAGTTGCGAGCTTTTGTGTTAGGGTTCCCTCTCCTGTTCTCGGATATTACAGCGAATGCTGAGTGTCCTTGTCTTCCCGTGCCGTCTGTATAACAGACCTGCCAGTCTTCATCGAGTAGGCTTCCTATTTTGGCTGCCCATCCACCTTCGGCATTGGAATATAGATTAGATGGTTCGTATAGGATAATGTGTATGAGGCTGTTGGGTTTGTGATAGTCGCAGTTGCGGAAGCTTAGGTTGGTTGGTTCAAAGGCCGTGGCGGCTTGGAAGACCCTGCTTATCGCATTATTGGAAGAGGGCGATATCATATCCCTTATGTGTATGTTTCCGGTTCGAACAGTTCGTGCTGCCCAGCATACGTGGAGATCGGAGAGCTTGCTTTCTAGAGGTTCGATATTGGTAATCATACTAAGTTTGTCTTTCCAGCTCCCCCAGTAGGCACCGCAGATTTTGTGTAGTGCCTAGTATTCCAGATGTTCCATTTGGGAGAGATTAGCACGTCCTTACAGCTCCGCTCCCCATAGGAAAATAGGGCAGATAAGGCCTGTATACATCGCTCTTAATGCTCAAGGAGACATGCCTTTATTGCTGTTGCCTAGGCATAGAAGAACATCCATAGCTACCTTGGCTTTATCTGTTCTGGCCTTGATATGCTTGTTGAATTGGAGCTTGTTGTCAACGATGATTCCAAGTGTTTTCAAATGGGAGTTGTGGCGGCCTCCGTGGTGGCTGTTGTTTCCGAAATCAAGCCTGGCGTTTTTTAGAGATATCCTATTCTAGCTTGTCCTCTTCCGCAGCAATAACTAAAGATTTATCCCATGTTGTGCTCTGAGTTTGTGTAGTCGTAGGATGTAATAACAAGAGGGTTGATGTTGTCGGCATAGCTAAATAGAAATATCTGGGGTGTGGGAAGGATCCTGTTTTTCCGGAGTGTGTAAGCTCTTGGGATATATATCTTGTTACAGAGCTCGGTGGCGCGGGTCAGAGTTCTGGATATATAGATTAGGAACACCACCGGGCTTAGCGGGCTGCCTTGCGGGGTGCCTTCATCTAGCGCGCCTTTTCCTCGGATGGAGTTGCCAAGACCCTTCTGCCAAGTGTTCTGACGAACGCAGTGGGGCGAGCAACAGTGTAGAGGCAAAAATGTTGGAATGACAAGGTTATGGGTAGCAACACTAGCAACGGTGGATAGATGAATATAGGGGTATTCAAAGTTTATTTTTTAGCTGAAAACCTTGTACGTTTTTTACGCCCGAATAAACGGCCAAGCTTTGAATACCCTATCAAAAAACCCGAATAAATTGGTAGCACAAATGGGTAATTGAAATCGTTTTCGTCACGTAACCGGGGGTGGCTTTATGCGACCAGGGTCCCAAGACGCTATACCACGTTCGGCTAAAGTAAGTGCTATGTAGCGGGGTTTTGGCGAAATCTTGGCACTGCTGTCATGAAGGTGATCAGCGCCAAAGCCCATTCCATAGTGCAACCCCTTCAGTAGTATCTGGGGAGGGGCTAGTGCAAGCCAGACTACAGTATACCATCCAACTTGAATCAAAAAGTGAGTTAAGCCTCCAGATCACCACCCCCGATCTCCTCTATTAGCCCCTCAAATACTTCATCTAGGGCCTTAACTATCTCTTCCTGGCCTGCATTGTCAGCTGCTGCCTTTAACCCTTCTCGGTACCATGTCACCAACTTCCGTTTGTTACTGACACGAGGCATGAGTCTTTGGCTATAGCTATCAAGGTCGTGTGTTGACAGGGTTGTGACAAGAGATCCGTCTTAGTAAATTCATAAGTTCTCAGGACCTCTTAGCGTATTCCAAAGTCACGAGACCCTCAGGGATTTTGTGGGCCTTGGCGTGGAGTGAATAAATTTCCCAAAGTTTTCCGTTTATTCGGGGTTATTCGGTCGTATATACGGTTTTTCCATGGTCAAACCATGGATAAATGGTAGTCTCGAACCCGGGATAAATGGTTGTGTGGCGATTTTCGCAAAAACGAAAATCGAGTGTTTTTTCGGTTGCCAAGATATTCGAAATATACGGCGTATAAATTTAACTTTGAATACCCCTAATGTATATGTGAATGCAGATATGAGTACGGTATATGAGAATATGTGCGTAGGAATATCTGTGTATGTGCGTGCGTGTTCGCCTGTTCCTCTATCCTCCGAATGGTGTTTTCCCAACTCTATATATACATGAAGAGGGATAACGCAGTTGCTAGCAGGTATATACTAAGAAAGCAAGTATTTGCTATGATGCTCGTAAGAGGCTTCACGGAAAGCAAGTATTTGCTATGATGCTCGTAAGAGGCTTCATGGAAAGCAAGTATTTGCTGTAATGCTCGTAAGAGACTTCGTATAAAGCAGGTATGTGCTGTAGTTACGTGTGTGGCATCGCTGCATGTAGATAGCTGCAAGCGGATATGAGATAAGTGACGCACGTACTTTGCAACATGCTTAGATAGGAAGCTAGCTAGTCTAGATGTGTCGGGCTTGGCTCGAGGCTTGGCAAGGCCTATAGGGTCATATGCCGGTTAGATAGACTTAGCGAATACATGCTCATTATATACACACATCACATCATCCTACAGTTGGTGCATCGATCGAGAGAAGACCGTAGCTGTTAGGTTGGTAAAGCATCACGAGGCCTTTTTTCATCCTGGATCCCAAGAACCCCATCAGAGAATTGCGGTCGTCCACCCGGGTTTCCGGGTGGCTCCTCATAGTCCCCTTACTGGGATTGCATAGGAGTATTGAGTATTAAAAAAAAAAAAAAAAAAAAGAATTGCGGTCGTCGTTGGACGGACCGGCTTGGACTGTGAGTGGTGACAGACGGACGAGAAGGCAAGTCTCTAAGGTTCTCTCAGTGGTAGAGGAACCAGAGAACGAAGAGGAATCAGACGAAGAAGAAGAAGAGGAGATCGAACAGGAGCAGAATTCAAGCTCCAGCAGACAGGCACAGCCGTCAGAACGGGCGCGCACGCACCAAGCAAGCACGCACCAAGCAGGCACGCACCAAGTAAGCTCGCACCTGGCAACAAGCTCGCACCAAGCGAGTACACAACAAACGAGCACAAGACAGGCTCGACCGGATCAACAAAGTCACCTACCACAACCACAGTTACCACACTCGCAACAAGCCGAAATGTCGAAGCTCCCTCATTCCAAATATATTAAGCTGGATCAGCTCAGAATGTTCGATGGGAATCCGGCTGAACTTGATAGCTTTGACAATGCTATTAGGTCTTCTCGAATTTTGATGAAATAGCTGCTATCAGACGTTTACCGAGCACGTAGTTGCTTACTCCTTTCGAGTCGTCTCGATTAACATACTCGTACTCTGATTCTGGATCTCCCACGACAACACCGCCATGGTACAAAGGCATACCAGTCTTAATACACCACTGCTGCCCTCAAATAGTGGGAAGATTACGATTCCGATCCAGCCAACCCTTATCCCAATTGCTGGAGGCATGTCTCCGCGGTCACTCAGAGCGATGTACACAGGCCTTGTTCGCCCTATCTCCCTATGGGGAGCGGAGCTATGGGCTCAAACGGATAAGGGGCGAGACTTCTACCTCTCCCAAATGGAACGTATAGAGTATCTCGCTCTACGCAAAATCTGCGGGGACTACCACGGGAGCTCCAAGTCGAAACTTAACTTGATTGCTAATGTCGAACCACTAGAAACCAAGCTTTCGGATCTTTCTGCTTGCTGGGTGGCGCAAGCAATACGCACTGGCAACCCACACATAAAAGACTTAGCCATCCGAACACTCCACCCTCCCCACAACTCCATTGCAAGGGCCTTCAGAGCCGCCACAGCTTTCGAGCCCCAGAACCTCAGCTTTGGCGACTGCGACTACGTTAAACCAAGCAGCCTTACACTCAACGCCCTATATGAACCTTCGGACCAATACTCAAACGCCAAGGGCGGCTGGGAAGCTAAAATAGGCGGTTTACTAGATGAAGGTTGGCGGGTATGCTATACTGACGGCACGGGGAGACAAGGCCATTCTGCGTTAGCAATGGTGTCAGAGGATAGGAGGGGAAACCCAGCACTAAGCTCACTGTCATATCTGGGCGAGGAGGCCACAGTAGCCGACGGGGAAAGGGAGGCCATAGTCCTAGCCCTAAAGTCACACAGAGACGCGCCCATGATTGCAATCCTTTCTGCCTCGTCCGCGGCTATCTCGACGGCCATGGAAATCTCACGAAGCGCGAGGCCACCGAGGAGCAGCATTGAGATCGAACTAGGGGACCTCTTGGCAGAGCGCCATTCCAACCTCCACGACACCTCTATATCCTGGGTTCGCTCTCATATTGGCATTAAAGGGAACGAGAAGGCCGACGAGCTGGCCGCTCTGGCATCTGCACGAGGACAGCTCACTGTCCAAGAACCCACAGTAACAGAAGGAGGAATAAGACAGGCCTCCAGATCCACCCGCGCCAAAGCTAGAACGGCTCCAGGGTTCGGTGTAAGACGGTGCGAGTGGAATCGCCATGCTCTTTCGGCCTACACATGGCTCCGTACAGATAGAGGCCCCCAGAGGTACTGGCTTCACAAAATCGGCAAGGCAGACACCGGCTCCTGTCCGTGCGGATTTCACACAGAAAACGGGCACCACATCGCGCTCGAATGCCCGCTCTACCACACACAAAGAAAACACATGGGCAACGTAAAGGAGTGGGAGGAAATTGACCGCCCTATATGGATCAGAGAGGAGGAAGAGGAGGACGAGTGGGATGCGGTAGAGGCTTTCTTCGGCTTTTTGTACAGAGAGCTTCGCGGGAGAGGCACTTAGGCGGTCGAGTCAGGCTTCTCGAGGTCATCTGGCATACATGGCCGGTTAATGACAGTACGGGGGTTATGCGGTCATGTCTTATGCTCTGCGTATCGTTTACTTTCTCTTCGTATCGTTTATTTTCTCTTTTGACACATTTTCATCCTATTGATCGTTGCACTGGCGAGTGGTTTTTGCCAGGCCTCAGTCAGGCCTCTCGGGGTCATCCGGCACCTAGCTGGTTAATGACAGCATGGGGGCCCTGCGCCTTACGAATTTTGCCTTGTTTTGCTTTCTGCGCGCGGTGGACCTGGCAGATTAACTTGCCTTGTCCTGAATCCACCCGGGTTTTCGGGTGGCTCCTCATAGTCCCCCCATCGGGATTGAACAGGAGTAATAAGTATAAAAAAAAAAAATAAAAAAAAAACCCCAATTGCTGGAAGAAAAATGGGGAGTTGCAACGGCCTCCCAGCGATGGCGTTCCGGCAGGCCTGGTAGAGGTATCATTGAGGGACCTGTTAAAGAAGCAGTTCAGTGCCGATGTCGATGCGAGAGAGGCAGAGCTGGAATTGGAACGCTTTATGTGGAAGCCATTCGACCCCAAAGAAAGCATGAATGTTACGGTGGCTCGGGGGCATATAGAGCGTCTAATGAAGAGAGCTGGGAAGACAGGGTCCTTTCAGCGGGTCAGGTGCATTCGCAACTGCCTGCCTCAGAAGTTCAAGGATAAGGTAGAAATGGCGGAGACGGAGGAGAAGTTGTGGAAGAAGATAACGAGGGCTTATGTCACAATGGAGGTTGACCAGGTGGACAGGAAGGAGGTTTGCAGATATGATGTTCTTAGTCTGGTTGATGTTCTATAAAAATGACATTCCTTATCGGGCTTATAAAGTAAATAGTAAACGAGACTACCCACTATTAGGCTTTAAGAAAAAAACACGTAAACGATATCGTTAGTTAAAAAAACGCTACCTCATCTAACATACAAATGTGTCCCCCTACCCAGGCTACCATACATCACCTATTGAAACCCGAGAAAATTCGAGTACCCTATACTCCTTTGATTAGCGTAATGTATGGTATTTTAGACTTCAATCATTCAGAATAATAAACCTCTTATTAGATATCTGCTCAGATTTCGGAGATGAGATACTCACATGTAGCCAACGTAGACGGTTTCACAAGATGGCCATCACAAAGAGGTGGGTCTCATTCCCAGGTTAAGCCTTGCCAATCATTGCGAGAATGACTTTCCATGTATCTTCCTCGTTATTCACGTCGCCGATGTAGCCCAGCCACCCATCCCCAATCCTCGCAAATGCAATTCCAGCTTCTGGAGATATAAAGTGGACCTCCACTTGCCTCTCTTCCTCTTCCTCTTCCTCTTCCTCCTCATCTTCCGGCTCCCCGTAGTATGGATAGTATATCTTGCTTGCAGGTTCAACGAACTGAAGTGTGCCAGCCTTCATTGAATAAGATATCGGCAAGCCAGGCTCACGGCAGAGATTGACCCCTTGCTGGTTGAGACGGAAGTCCCTCCTACCATAGCCCCCATACCTCCAAGGGAGATCCCATTCAGTTTCCATGTATTTATCGAAGTCCGCAAATTTGACAAGGGTCGAGAAGTAGTGACCTAGGATGACCCTGCCGCCAGTCTTTGCAAACGTGGTAACCTGTCGTCGGAGGTTTGGTGACTCTTCTACTATGATGGGGTCGGCAACGAAAACCGCTGTAAAACGTCGGGACTGGAGCTGAGTGGACGCTTCAGACTCGGTGGTGACAAAGGTTACATCCGTATTGTTCTTGAGGAAGTCGATGGACATATTTTGCGTCATTTCGTCCAGAGCGAGGACGAGGACCGTGGGAAGCACCTGAGGACAAGCCATGACGGAGAATAATTAGAGGATTAATTTGTGGATGGAGTTGGATTAAGTGCCAACAACCATAAAACAAGTTTTTCCTTGTGATAGAGCCACATCACGTGAGCCGCAGGGGTAGGTATTAAGCCCGAACTCCAAATCTAGAGAGGTAGCTATGATTCCCGATATCTCTATAGTATGTACTTTAAAGATACTTGTTTAATTAATGTATTCTGTATACATATAGATGCCACGGTTGACTAAGAAAAAGAGAGCCTGTCGGGCTGCTACATATGCACGTCAACTTGCACATCGACATCGTACGGAGGTACCTGAGCTGCCAGTGGAGGACTTGGATATAGAAGAGGAACTGGAGGACTCGGATTTAGAAGAGGAGTTGGAGGACTCGGATATAGAAGAGACATGGGAGACTCTGGATCAAGAGTTAATTATGGAAGAAGATGCCTTTGCAAAACTAAAGGCTTTGTATTGACCCTACTACTCAGACATATTGTGCACGACAGTGTTTACGTTTGGAGCAAGATTTTCAAGCTCAAAGAGGTTCTTTACAAGAAGGTACTAAACACATGGTCATTTAGTATTATTTTATCCTAAATTCCATTGTGAGCTGAATTTTATTGAGTTCTTTTGGGCTGCTGCTAAATGACATGCTCACGAAAACTGTGAGTACTCTTTACAAGGTTTACGAGATACCATTCCTTTATCATTAAATTCTGAATCTGAATTGACAGTCTGGCGTTTCTATATGCCCCTCCCTGTACGACTCAACACCTTACGCGTACGACATACAGAAAACTCCCGTTACAAGCATACCCGATATAAGCATATATTCGTTATAAGCATACCCACCCCGGTCCCCCCATACAAAACGGTAGAATTGAGGCATAAATTCACCCATTCGCATATGCATACCATTTTCTCGCTTAGTCACATACATATGCTTATAACGAATGTACGCTAGCAGATCACCATGCGGGGAAACATGGAGAGAAGCAACATCGCGACTTGACACAAGCACTACAATACGCTGGTCTGGCTCTTGTCCGCAGACAATTGGAGCCCACCTCCATCAATCCTGCCTCCGAAGTAGTTGATGATACAGATGAGGATATAGAGGATCGAATAATCAACAACTTCATACCGGCTGAGAATGATCCCTTGAATTTTTTATTACAAGTTGGACAAGTAATAATCAAGCCTGTCAGTTTTTGTATTTCCAGTTGTTGTAGATATCATTGAAGGGTTGAACTTCAAGCCAGAAACCACTTTCCATACATCAGCATTATCAAGATGTATTTGTACTTCGACTTTCTAGGAGGGAAAGTTGTTGGAACGTAGGAAAGTAGGAAAGTAGTGTTGTTGAGCTTGACTGAAGTAGGTTCCCATTTGTCTGAAGAACTAGTTGTACCAGAGCCTGAGCAAGAACCAGAGCTAGAGCCGGAGCCTATACCAGTAGTACGAGCTGCAGCATTGAGAGCTTCGAGTGCAGTTCTGGAGTTGACAATGTAATGAAAGATGTACAAGTGGATAATTGCGGATTATTCGATTGGACAAATTGGAGGTAATTAATCAGTTAAGATCAATTAAATTCATTCGTTTGTAGAGTGTGCGGAAAGAACTTTGATAGAACCAGGCGTCAGGTCTGGCTTATAACCTAGTAAAAGATATATTGGAATATCTTGTTAAGCAGCGGAAGTGATTCTAGCAGAGTGGAGCAGCGGGTGCGGGAGCATGGGTGCACAGCAGATCTGTAGTAATATGCCTACTAGAGCGGAGGGTAAAACACCAAGTGGACAATAGAACTTAAGAGTGCAATGATGCGATAGAGAACGAAGCAAATTAAAGATTTGCTTGATTATCTAGGAAATACAGGTCCGGAGCATTGTCTATATACATGAGAATCTCAAGGTAAGACAAAGTGCAGGGATGTGTTATTCAACCAATTAGAAGCAAGAGAAAACAAGGTACTGTGGGTGGACCCGGGTGGCAACCTGGGTGGCAACGACATGATTCAACCCAGCATACACAAGATAGTTGTGTATGTGCGCGAACGTAAGATACTTGCGTATGTGCAAGTGGCTTTAGTGGCAATATGGATTTGGGTGAATAATGTGGTTGCGGTGATAGCGGCGATAGCGGCGATAGCGGCGATGGCGGTGTTAGTGGCGACGGCGGCGACTGCGATAGTGGCAACAGCAACACAGTAATAGCAATTCCCGTAATAGCAACACAAGGAGCAATAATTATAATACCAGTGGCATTGCCCAGTAGCGGTAGTGCCAGATAGCGGTGACACCGGATGACGCAACAGCAATCACCGGGTGTACTGGATGTGCGTTTTAACAAGCTTGATATATAACAAACTCGCTCATGGCGGGGCAGGCTTAGGAAGCTCGATATATAAGAAACTCGCTCATGGCGGGGCAGGCTTAGAAAGCTCGAATTATGAGAAACTCGCAGGCTTAGAAAGCTAGATATATGAGAAACTCCCAGGCTTAGAGAGCTCGATATATGAGAAACTCCCAGGCTTAGAGAGCTCGAATTATGAGAAACTAGCAGAAGAAAGCACGATATATGAGAAACTCGCAGGCTTAGAGAGCTCGAATATGAGAAACACACAGGCTTAGAAAGCTTGATATATAAGAAACTCGCTCATGGCGAGGCAGGCTTAGAAAGCTCAATACATAAGAAACTAGCTCATGACAGGGCAGGCGATATATAAGAAACTCGCTCATCTTAGAAAGCTTGGATTGCTCAGAAAGCTCGATGTAGAAAGCTTGGATTACGAGAAAATCAGGCTCAGAAAGCTCGATGTATGAGAAATACGCAGGCTCAGAAAGCTCGATATATGAGATACTCACTCATGGCATGGCAGGCTTAGAGAGCTCGAATTATAAGAAACTCGCTCATGGCAGAGTGGGCCGGCACCATCCAATAGCGGGTAGCCTAAAGTCAACCCCACTTTCCTATATATATGCCCACTTCTGGTAGCTAGTTTTTGCTCTCTAAGACTCGAGCGAAGTTTTGTATCGCTGAGTTACTTTGCATGAATCTATCCTTCACACCTTTACGTGCACCCAGTTAGGCCCGAGCAAGTGATTCTGCCCTCGTGTACCCTATACACCGATATTCCAACAGATATCACTATGATCACTAGCTCGCCCCTAACAAGAGAGAAAGCTTTATATATGAGAAACTTACAGGCTTAGAAAGCTAGATATATAAGAAACTCCCTAATAGTAGGACAGGCTTATTTAGCTAGATATATATGAAACATGATTATAGTAGGATAGGCTTATGTAGCTAGATATATGTAAACCTAGAATATAGTAGACCGATATTCCAACAGATATCACTGTGATCACTAGCTCACCCCTAACAAGGGAGAAAGCTTGATATATCAGAAACTTACAGGCTTAGAAAGCTAGATATATAAGAAACTTAATTATAGTAGATAGGCTTAAATTAAACAATCAAACAAAAACAAAAATATAAATCAAATAAATATAACTATTAAATAATATCAATAAAATAAATAACAGAATTAAAAATATAATAAATATAAACTAAATTTATAAACTAAATCTAAAAATAAAATAAACAAATAATATAAATAAAATGAACTAAAAAATAAAATGAACTAGAAAATTTTATAAACAAAATAAATAAAATAAATAAATAAAAAAAGAGCATGTCCAGCTAGCTAAATAAGCATTTCTAGCTAGCCTCGAGTATCCTGTATATTCAGCAAAAAAGAATGTCGAGCCAGCCTCGAGTTTCCTGCATATTCAGCTATATAAGCTTGTCCGGCCAGGTCTGCTATAAATTACCCTGAATGCTCGCTCTATATAACCCTGAATATTCGCACAATATATCAGCCTCAATTTTCGGCCCACATGGTAGCTGCGTTGTTCTACCCATATAACAGCCTGGATGCCCACGTACCAGTGACCCTAGATATTCACATGTCCAACCATCCTCGATTTACCTGTATATACAGCAAAAAAAGCATGTCTGGCCACCCTCGAGTTTCCACTATATACCCAATATTCACTTCTTCCCCAGCTAGACGTGCAACCACCCAGCCATATGTCTGCGTTATTTTTTCATATCCACCACACGCTTTTTTACCCTGAACTCGCCAGCTCCGATGTAGCCAATATTCGCTTCTTCCCCAGCTCGATATTCAGCCTGCGATATACCCAATATTCGCTTCCCTATTTCGATATTCAGCCTGTGATATACCCAATATTCGCCCCGTCCCCAGCTTGACGTGCAACCACCCATCCATATGGCTACGTTATTTTTTCATATCCACCACACGCGTGTTTACCTTGAACTTGCCAACTCCGATATAGCCAATATTCGCTTCTTCCCTACCTCGATATTCAGCCTGCAATATACCCAATATTCGCCCCGTCCCCAGCTTGACGTGCAACCACCCAGCCATATGGCTGCGTTATTTTTTCATATCCACCACACGCGTGTTTACCCTGAACTCACCAACTCCGATATAGCCAATATTCGCTTCTTTCCCAGCTCGATATCCAGCCTGCAATAATACCTAATATTCCCTTCCCTACCTCGATATTCAGCCTGTGATATACCCAATATTCGCCCCGTCCCCAGCTTGACGTGCAACCACCCTATATGGCTGCGTTATCTTTTCACATTTATCACACTCGTGTTTTTCTGAACTCGGCAATACGGAAGTCTTCTTTCTTTTCGCATATCTGCTTCTGCTTAGTGGGAGGGAAGGGGTGGGGCAAACCAGCCGCACCTCCGTGTATATATCCTCCACTTTTGCTACCTTCTGTTAATTCCCACTGTTATTCCCAATGATATATATATAAATTAATGAACTCTCAATCCAGACTGCATTCCTTACATGGGTGTAGTCCAACCAGAATCACACCCAGTCCGCGAATGGTATGACAAGTACCTCCCCTTCTTATCCTTCCTACCGAGCAGGCCATAAGCAAGCTCAATTATCAGGGCGGTTTTTTTTTCAAATTTTAAAAACTTTTCCCGTCGCACTATATTTTGGGTTTTCATTTTATTAACTTTTTCCTGTCGCATTCTATGTTTTTTTTCTGGTTTTTTTAAATTTTTTTTGGCGTTAATATTTTGGTTTGTTTGTTGGTGTGGTGATAATTTCACTTGTGTTTGTTTATTTGTTGGCCCGGTCATTTGTTTTGTATGCAATGTGGATGGTGATGATTGTTTTGAATGCAACGTACATTGAACATATCGTGACATTGGTGCATGCGATTGATGAATGGAGTGGGGTATTAGTGCACTTTGGTGTATGGGAGGGCCCCACATTCACGAGTTTCGTATGCGTTGCATTTGCGTTGTTTATAGCGTCGGACCTGGCAGACTAACTTACCTTGTCCCGGGCTTCCGGGTGGCTCCTCATGGGCCGCGTACTGGGACCGCATAGGAGTAATAAGTATTTAGAAAAAAGAAAAAAAAAAACACAGAACCCAAACACTGTCTTGTCTGACATACACCCTTGTTCTACTCATACAAGTCTCTATACATTCTTGTCTCCCTTCACATTCGCCTGCTCGCTAAGCCGTATCTTGCTAAGCCATACTCTTGTTGAGCCCATTAAGCTTATCCCCTCGCTGAAGCTCTACGCCATAAGAAGGCCCAGACCTTAGGTCGAACTCGTAACACGCCCTACGGTCTGCCCCTTAACAATCCAGGGCAATGAAGAGGCCGATAAGCTCGCTGCCTTCGCCTCAGCCCTGGGTCAGATCTCTCTCTCCAGGAGCCATCAGTCACGGAGGGAGGCATTAGACAGATCTCCAAGGCTCAACGATCCAGCACACGAACTGCCCGTAAGACGGGCTGAGTGGAATCGCCACGCCATGTCAGCGTACACATGGCTCCGCACAGACCGAGGCCCCCAAACATATTGGCTCCACAAGATCGGCAAAGCGGTGTCGAGCGCATGCCAAGGCGGACATCACACCCAGGACGGTCGACACATCACCTTCCACCCGCTTCCAGGCTGAAGGCCGTGTCGGGTTGCCTGTACTATATATTGCAAGCTGTTTGCGTGCCCGCGAGTAAACGAAGGAACAAAAAAGCCTCGACTGCCCTGATTACGGCGACCAAAGAGCTGCCCTCGGCAGCATCAAGGACTGGGAGGATTTAGACCGCCCAATATGGATTCAAGAGGAGGAAGGGGATGATTGGGACGCAGTAGAAGCATTCTTCGGCTTCCTATATAGTCGCATGGCCGGAAGGTAATTTGATTGTCGAATATCTGGACAGCTATCCTCTTGATATTGGCACTGCTATCTTACATAGGGCGGAATATGCCATGGGGAATTCCCTGTATTCTGCCCATAATGGCAGCGACTGGTGTTGCAAGTCTTATATTTATAATAATGCCACCCAATCCCTGAATATTCGGCCATCAATCCTGCATATAGACTCAAGACTTGACTGATAACAGTGATAAGGGACAATAATAGCGAATACAGCCAGAAAATTCAAGCATGCAAGGCAATATCGACATATGGAAGCAATGCTTGCATAAAACTATGCTCCCTAAGATGCAAGGTAAGCAGAATAAGCAATTTCTAGAAAGATGTTCTAGCACTATAGCCTGAGCAAGGTATCAACCCATGATCACATAGTCAATGTCCTGCGAGCCAGCCCACCGGTCAACACTCCTTTCAAGCCCCGATTATCTTTGACGGTGCATGCCGTAGTATGTTCCACGTGCCCCATCAATTGGCTGAAGAGCTTAAACTGCCTCCCACATCCTGGACAGTTGTAGATGTCCTCTGTGCGTTTCGGTGCATGGATATTGGTGATATGCCCATTAAGACTCCCCAGCATACTATATTCCTTATCGCAGAAATAGCACTCGTACGCCCAACCATTCCATGCGCGTGGAGTCGCCCAAATATCCGGTTCTGGTTGCCACTCACCGTAGCCAATGAGCTTGCGATTTGTGAAGACACCGCGTGTGTCGATCTCATGAACTCGTTGGTCAACCCTGCGGCGGTTCATCCCACTTATACAGGTTCCAGACTCGAGGTGAAGTGTGACCGCAGTGACGGTCGGAAAGCTACGGTTGCAGCCGGGGCATTGCTTTGACTGTCCATGTGCTTTCGACTTCGTATGCTATGTAGTGAGAGCGTTAGTATTATACATAGGCCTGTTAGGTGCTAGCTTCTTACCTGTATCAAATTGTTCTCATTCTCAAAGTATTGATCATGTAACTTGCACCAATGATGAACCTCTTCCTTATGAACCTCCAGAGTTTCCAATTGGCTGCAACCCCAGCTGCAGGGCTCACAAACATAGTTCCAGACCTTCTTAAGGTGTTTGATGGAGTTTACCTTATGCTGCTCCAATCCATGAGCATTAGAGAAAGACTGCATGCAGGGTTCACAGTTGTAGACTGGACGGTGAGCTGCAGAGTAGTCGAAATGTTGCTGGAGAGCATTTTCGTTGACAAAATAACGATCGCAGTCATGGCACCAAGCCATGTTGAATCTCGTTTTCAAGTCTGTGGAACGGAGTATAGTAGGGCTTACAGGACTGTATGTAGAGCACAGTGGGATATATAATAGGCTCCTTACAAGTTCGGCGGAAGGCGGTACCCTAAAACAGCAGAATGCAATCGTCCTTCTTTCTTGCCACTGTGTTTATTTTTGTATAGTCCAGAAATTTTCCTCAATCTCTTGCAAGTGAGTGTTGTATCCGAGGAAAGCTCTGGCTAAAACGTTAGGATTAGAGAGCAAGGAATCTTCCTAGGGTTGCTCTAAATACCTAGTATGTTCAGTGCGAAATTTTAGTTTTTTGGACAAGATTGCATGAAGTTAACGACTTCAACCGGTGGGGATAATAACCTCAACGGTAAAGTCTTTATTGTCAGTCGAGACTGATCACAGTGAAAAGGGCAGGACCGGTGTAGCTTGTGGGTTACAATTGAAAACGGAGGAAGAATTAAAAAGTGGATAGCTAAGGTGATGGGATTGCTACGAGGGTCTGATCGAGACTAGGAATGATTATCCCCGAATGCAGGAATATTATCACATGGATTAGTCACATGCGAACCCGCTTGTGCCAACCAGACTAGCTTGTGCGGACTTAATGACTACCCATGTGGGACACCAACATCTTAGTCTGGTTGGTCCAACATAGACTAGGTCCAACATCGACTTAACTATAACGTATTGGCCAAACCATCTAATTTATTGGAAAGTACTTTATTTTGTTTCGTATACGATTGCTTGGCGCTGCCAAGATTGTCAGATCTGGGACAAGATGCACGTGACCTCTCTGTTCTGACGTTGATGCTTGATTAAGTACTTTACAACTCTCCTAGCCAGCAATCAAATTTTCACCCCTACCGTATCCGACATCTACTCATGAATCCAATTTTCTGCACTTATTGTTATTGTAAATACGACCCACTGAGAATGGCCTACATATGAAGACATGCAATTTGTGTAGGAGCAAGAGAATCGTGAAGATTACGGTAAGGACTCCATATAAAAATGTAAGTATATTGGTCTAACTTACCGCTTTGCAGTGGAAGAGAGGAGAGACTTTGAGAGAGCAGAGCTTGAGAGCTGAGGATAATACTTCCCATATGTCACTAAGACGAACAGAAAGGAATATATGAAGATCAAGATCAGTAAACCTTCCTGCGGTTCCTCAAGCTTTGAATCTCTCCTGCGTTCTCATCCTTCTCCTCCTACCCACCGTTACTCTCCTCCTCACCATGCTTCTTCTCCTCCCCTCTCCGTCCCCATTGGGAACGATAAATCGCTTCGTATGCGGGAACTTTGGAGGATTTTGCCAAATCAATAGCAGACCTTCAATTGGGGGAGTGTATAGTTTGTGGGGAGGCCAGAATTGGGACAAAGATTCGGGCAATATGAGATATAAGGATTTGCAACTCATGGAGGAATGTCCAAACGGGCTTATGCCTTTTGGTGGAGTTAGATAACTATTCAGGCCCTCCCTTTATTTGCGTTCTCCTACTTCATCAATCCAATCTTTAGCCTTTTTGCGAGGCCTTTTTGGTCGAATGCTCTCTTTTCCGCCGCTCGTTTTTCCGCTCAGTGCTGGCTCGCTGGCCGCTGGTTCGCTGGCCGTTGGTTCGCTGGCTGCTGGTTCGCTGGCCGCTGATTTTGGATTTTTTGCTATCCTCAATTTTCCGGATTTTTCCATAATATGATATGTTCCAAATGTAGAAGTATACCCAATAATTCGAGCTTCAAATTCTCTCAAAGCTAGCTTATCTGAGGCTTTAATATTATAGTTAAAGCAAACCATAGCTTCTCTAAAAACCCTGAGATTAGTACGTTCTTGAATGGCATCTCGATTTAGGAATAGTTCAATTGGTGTCTTTTCTTCTAGAGCTCTGTAGGGAATGCGGCTTTTGGTATTGGTTGCCTCAGAAGAGTTGGCTTTTTTCTGGCGAGCAGTGATGTATTCCTTTAGCTTTCTAGCCGCATCATCATAGGTGTGATCTTTTGCCCTGAATTTTCGACTGTGTTGGAATAGCGTGAGGGTAATGATTAAGGTCTGCCCTTCCAATAATGCCAGTAAAAGTATTCCAAGTTTTTTCGTATAATGCTATATGTTCTGTGATATTGGTCTGTATGTCGTCGAAGTGTAGGTAATAGTACTGTTTTCCCATTTTTTGCCATGCATAAGAATGGTGACCCATTCTGGTAGTTGTCGTTTCCACTGAGCTTAACATTGAGGGATGGGATTTTCCGTTCAGAAGTCGACGTTGGAGGTGGTATAGGTGGTACAGGTTGTACAGGTGGTTTATGTGGTACAGAAGTGGCAGTGTCTGCACTACTACTATTAGCAGAGGTGTTTCCAGACATTTTTTATGTAAGATTGTTTGCTCGGCCTCATAACCCGTTGTGTGCAGGTATTATTATTATTTTTTTTTTTTTTTGGTGTAGCTGTAAGACTTATTGTATTGCTTGCTCCACTGGCTATCCCCAGGGGTTATTATATATATAATTTCTTCCAATTCACATGAGTCCACATGAGTTATACATATGTTGAGTTAACACATGTTATGCATGAAGTACCCGGTGGACAGGTCATGTTTTTAGCTCAGGGTAATGAGGTCACCCGACCGCCACATCGTCGAAATTATCGAAATTATCAAGATACCGTAAACCTGATTTTTCTCTTACTTGCGGGTGGCCCGGCCATTCCGTATTCCTCCAATATAAGATCTCAAGTTGAGTAGTTAATTTATATACTTACTTAGTAGCCTCTCCGGGAGACTTATGGTACCTATATAGTTACATCTCGTTAGGCAGCAGGACACCAGCATTGAACATCCACGAGATCAAATTAAATCATGAACTCTCCTCGATATTTGGCACACCCTATATATTCTCCCCCATGAGCACAAAGATAAAACTACGTACGCACCCCTACCCACATCCACACCCATATTCACTCCCCCTCCCCCTCCATCTCCCTCATCAACCTCCTCGCCTCCTCCCCCACCATCAAAAACCCCTCGACTCCCTCTCCCCTCCCAAGGCCAAGTATATTCTCATACACGCGTAGTACCTCCTCTATTAGTATTTCCCCTTGCAGGGATAGATCTAGGGGGAGGTCAGATATAGTTATGAGGTTGTTCGAGGAGTCGGAAAAGGTGGGGGAGGTGGAGGACATAGTGGTTGAGGGGGAAGTTGGAGGGTGGGCATATTGCGTGTAGAGGAGTTTATATATAATTCCTGGGATCAGATTTGAGGGATGAATTTCAGATTGCTGTTCTGTTGGTGATGGTGATGAAGGTAATTGAGCTGCTGCAACCCTGTCCAGGACCTTCTTCACAGAATTATCAAGGACCAGGTATGCCTTTTCGATTTCTTCGCTCCTCTCCTCCAACTCCGTCTCCTGACTAAGTAATATCCCCGCATAAAGCAAACTCTTCCCAGTCGGACACTCCCCCGGTGAACTCGCCCTCGCAAAAATATATACTGGCATCCCCTTCTTCTCCTCAAAAACTGTCAGTACACATCCCCCAGGTGTAATCCTCTCATCCGCATATTTCGGTTTAAGCAGGACCTCCAAGGGATGGTCAATAATATATATGCCCCGCGCCATCCTCTTCATCCCACTCCTAACATTGTCCACAGATGGCGCTGATGAGGGTAGATCCCATCGCCCACCAACTACCCATGACGCGGTGACTTTCTCATCTGTAGATAACGTTGCTTCCCATTTCCCTTCCTCAGTAGGTGAGGGGGATAAGCTCGTTACTCCTCGAGCGAGAGCGTTGACCGCCCCAGCTACCGCTGCGCCCCGGGAAAATACCTGGCACATTTCAGCAGCGCCGCCGTAGCTGATTAATAAGGCAGAAGCGCTTCTTGCGTCCGGGATTTTTCCGAGGGAGGAAAAGTGGGTTGATAATCGGGGGAGGGCGAGGGAAAGGAGGGTTTCTGAAGGGCTGGTAGGGAGAAGGGTGAGGGCATGGATGTGGGAGATTAGGCGCGGTGGGAGAGGGAAAGCGGTGGCTAGGAAGCCGTAGAGGGTGGTGCTTGGGGGGGGTGGGGTGGTAGTGGAGTGGGATTGGAGGTAGCGGAGGAAGGATGCGAGGGTGGTACGGTGGGTGTCGGTTAAGGAGGGGTCCCATGCGATGTCTTCGAATGTGCAGGGAGTTTCTTTAAGGATGGATGGAGTATTTGTTTTAGCTGCCGTTGGGGGCACTGTGCGGAGAGTAGTTGTAGATGCCGCTGTAGATGCGGCTGGGGCCGTTTCTGTTGTTGGCGATATAGCTGCTGTGGAATCAACTCCCACCTGTGTCCCCGGTGCAGCACTCCCTCCCTCTTCAACCATTTTCTTCCCCCTTCCCTTATTCCACCCTGCTTTCACCTTCATCCCCGCCTTGGCAATTTTCACCCCCGCCCCAGCCATCACCTTTCCTAGCACCGCAGCCTCACTACTTCCATCTCCCTCCCTCTTCTCCTCCTCATAAACCCACCAAGCCCCAACAGCCTGCCACACAAACCCCCCTGTCATCTCTGCATTCCTTAATACCTCCAGCAACCTATCATGCCAATAAACCACATTTGGCGCCAGCGTCAATGTGTATCCTCTGCACGCTTTATACCCATCACTAGTGGGAAAGTGAGACTCGTCTCGCCAGATTCTGGCATGGGAGAAGGGCAGTGGCCGGGAGCTGGAGGAATTGACTTGAGATACCCATTCATCGCATTCGAGGAGGTGTGCGAAGCAGGTTTCAGAGGAGCCGTAGTAGCTATTGTGGTCGAGTTGGAGAACTTTTTTGTTGGCACGGGAGAGGGCGCTGCCGGGATGTGATGATGTGATGTTCAGCTGATGTTACAACGGGGAAGATGCTGTGAGGGAGGGACATACCAGGCGAGGAGAGACTGCTTGAGCCCAGTGCCGAAGATGAGTACGTCCCAGGGCTCATTGGGGAGGGGCTCGACTGGGGGCGGAGGGGACATGGTGATTTGATGTGGTGCTGGTTGCTCCGGCTCGAGCCGGCTTTGGTGGGGCAAACCGCTAATCCTTAAAAAGCCTAGTACGGGCTGCAACTTTATAATTCCAATTCCTTCCACTTTTCCTTAGCACAGCTCAACCCACCCATCATGTCCGAAGAAGACTCCATCTACGACCAAATCGAGATCGAAGACATGACCTTCGACCCCAGTCTCCAGCTCTACCATTATCCCTGTCCCTGCGGTGATCGCTTTGAAATCTCCATCTACGATCTCGAAGACGGGGAGGACGTTGCGGTGTGCCCAAGTTGTTCGTTGATGATTAAGGTTATCTTTGAGCCGGTGAGTAATTTGTGCTAATAGATAACCTGCATCGGGGCTAATCTTGTTAACAGGAGGACCTGCAGGAGAACTTGAAAAAGGTGCCGGCGGTGATGAGTGGGGCGACGGTGGCTGTTTCGGCTTGAGTGCATTTACTTGGGCTGTAGGAAGAGGAGGAAAATGTGAGAAGGGAATGGTCTGAGAAGAGGGGGGAAGGACTAAAAGGAGGAACACTGTCGATTAAACCGTGCAAATCCAGCATGGAATCCGTGGCTGATGTTCGTCTAAACCATCTGCGAATCGACCACAAGCGACAATCTTATACACCTGAAGGGGCGATTCTCACCTCCGAGTCACTGCCATAGTTTTGAGCAGAGGTATGCGGTGCGACATCACCCATTATCAGCAGACAACAATCGCCGAGACTGATCGCACAGAGAGAGTTCCAAACCCACTCGAACCGAGGGCACCATCAACACTACCCTAAGTATCTTCAAGCTCCAATACCTCTACCCCCCTCCGGTGGCCAAGCTATTTGTTTTTTTGTACACTCCAAACATCCACTTCCTTCCACCAGTTCAGTATAGTCAGAAATTCTTCTGTATAGCCTTCTTATCTCCTTTCATTATCGATTTAATGAAACTTTTCTCCAGCGACCTTCTTTCATAAGAAATCTTGACGCTAAAATATGTACATATTATTTAAGTACAATTACAAATTTGTAATCTTGGCAGGAAGGAACTAATCCTAAACTGTAAAATATTGAGATTAACTAGTGACCACCCCTTGTGCAAATTCTAATTACACACAAATCTAAATGCCACCTAAAATCTCTACCGACAAGTCAACTCAACGTGATCTCTTCATAAAACACATCATACAGATCATTGAGCATCTTATACATGGTAGTAAGATCTATGATCTATTTGAGCTATAGCAACAGATATTACATCGTGTCTGTAGCTATTGTGGACATCGGGTCGCATTAGAAGAGATTTGTCGTCTGATGACTAATGGAGCTGAACTCAATTACAATTACTCATAAATGCGCTTTACGATCACCCCTTTCTTTCACCTCACCTAACGTACGTTTGGAGTTCAATTGTAATTGTAAATTGGGACACTGGCCAATCAGAGTGGGCGCCAAGTTTGCCAATTACAAATTTTGCAATTG
The DNA here is from genome assembly GCA_003788615.2 of Terfezia boudieri ATCC MYA-4762. Taxonomy (NCBI): domain Eukaryota; kingdom Fungi; phylum Ascomycota; class Pezizomycetes; order Pezizales; family Pezizaceae; genus Terfezia; species Terfezia boudieri. Next base: position 96,800 of record ML121598.1, on the reverse strand, counting down.
TTAGCAAGTGACCACCACTAATGGTAAGAGTTTGGTTTAGTGTGCTTGGGAATAATTTACCCTCAACTGAAAATGACATTCTGCACAATGGCGTCCCCATTCTTTCCTTTCCATTCTTTCCTTTAAATAATTACCCTCTAAAAAAGCAATTTTATGCAATAGTATACCAGTGACCATTCGAACAATTAAACAGTACCATGAACCACAATCCAGCAAAGGGAAATCTAAACCACAACAGAATACAAACAAAACGAATGACCATAAACCAAGACAGCATATATATATATCTGCAGTCTTCCCGCAAACATCCCAATAACCCTCCATGCTCTATCTTATTATCGGTAAACGGACCGCCCATAAACACATTTCTGAAAGACAATTTAAACCCCATGCATTACACTTCTAATGCAACTCATGATAAGTTATTCACTCACCAGTCATAAACAAAACGCTCTTCTCAAAGAACAGGCAGTCATTTCCCCAACTTAGGTCAGCGAATTGTTTCTCCCCCATCTTTCTCAATACCTTCTAAGCCCTCGAGTATATCACTTCCACCAAGTACTCCTCTCCAGCCAATAACCCCCTTCCGACAGTCACTCCACACCTCATGGAACCTGACAGTCTCGTCACTTGCTGCCACGACGATACATCCATCACTATGCCTTTGCAAGCCCTTCCTACGGTCTATGCCTGGAGCAGCTGCGCCTCTGCCAGACCTTGTACGCCGTCTTCTCAAAGAAGCAGCTTGTGCGGCGGATGAGGAGTTTCTTGTCCCTTCAAGTGTTCTTGGTTCTCGTTGAGGCCCCGTTTCTGGTATTCGGGGGACAGCCCTTCCTCTGCTACGGCTGCGGCTTTCTGTGTTTGTTCTGGCTGCTGTAGTCGTTGGTATGGCAGTATCCATGAGGGTACTTGTATCAGCAGGTCTTCCTCTTGGAGACTCCACGCCATTGATAACGCCAACATCGCCAGAGTTATTTGTAGATAAAGCAGCCCTATTCCTGATACTCAGTGTTCCCCGGGACAGCATCTGCCTTTCCAAACCTGCCCAGTCCTCATCTGAACCTTCCTCTGATATATATCCATCTACATAGTTATATGTATCCTCGGTAACACTATCTTCAATGGGCCCACCTGGGTACCCAACTGCATATAGTGCACGCATATCTTCACCCCACGGAATAGCCGCCACTTGCCTGCACTCTGGCCAACTGAACACAGCAATACGAATAGGATGATCTGGATTGGCATAACCAAAAGTAGCTGCGATTTCTCTATGTGAATTACTCCACAACAAGCTGGTGACTTGGGCAGAGACATTGATGGTGGCGAGACATGCGCCAGAGTATGTGTGATAGAAGTGAATGCATCTGTCATTCGAGCCCCCTCCTATAGACTGATGTTAGTGGTAATCTCGTCTCGAAAGGAAGACTTCTTACCAGTTGCAAGTAGAGTGCGTTGCCAAGGGCAGAATGCCATAGCTTTCACTGCAGCCCCATGGGTCCATCTGTACTTCCCTCTTTCTCTTTTCAGTCTCGACTCTCTAGACTCATCAGGCAAAGATGGCGCAAATATATCTTCAACATTGAAAAGACAGGCAACATTGTCGTTACCACCAGTAGCAAACTGGCTACCATCCCCACTCCATGCTAAGCCACAGATCTGTTGCGTGTGAGCAATGATCTTTTTCAAGAGCCTAACCTTGGCGCCCCCGGCTTCAGTTCTCCAGTCACCCGTATTAGGAGGAGTAGTGTCAGACCACAAGAGTGTGTAATAATAGATGACGCCCATTTCATCTCCAACAAGTAAATCTTCACAATCGACCCATGAGTTTGACAGTCTCGGAAGCATCTCCTGATCTGTTGCGCTAACCGCTGTAAAAGACGCATCCCAGCGTTTTTGAAGAGTAGGCCTCCAACTAATACAAGCTACACCAGCTGTATGCATCCGCTCAATTCTGGGTTTTGCTTCACCTGGCTTCCAGAGACAAAGATTCCCATCAATCCTTCCAATGGCAAGAATGTTTTTTTTGCTAGCTGTACTGGAGAAGGCAAGACAAGTAACATGGCTTGTCGACCATTGCTCAAAAGGCGTAGCCCCGGTGCTCTCTGTCCAGGTATAAACATCCGAATGAAGCCCAACTGCAAGAGAGTGGGTCACTGCGGAGTAGGCAAGCAGAGAGCAGTAATAGTCATCTCGAAGGCCAGGAGCGTCGAGCACCCGAAACGGGGTGGTGGGAATAGTACCATTCCTTATTAATGCTTGAGGACTCACTACTTTCTTTTGTGGACTCATATTATCTTTCAAAAAATGTCAGTGAATGAGTTTACAGCCAATGCAGGGATACACACAATTCTCTCTTCCACGAGACCAAATATCTAAGGTGGCAGCTGCAGCTTTCCCAACCGGCTCTTGCACAAAGCGCAAAACCTTTGCACACCGATCGACACCAAGTGCTGCCGCCAACCGCATCTCATGGCGCTCTCTCTCCACTTCAGGACTTTCTTGATCACCAAAGACATTAATGTTCACCTCTGTACCCCTCGAGCTTCCAGCTCCCACATAAATAGCTCTTCCAGCAGCCGTAATTCTACTGACTTGAATTCTTGGAGATCTGTAATTTGGGGGGGATGAACCAGACGGGGGGGATGAAGAGCGGCCACGGCCGAAGATATCAATTCCAATTGATCTCCGAAGAAGTTTTTCCTCGGGAGAAAGTTGTGACAGAGGCGTTGACATGCGGAATGCATTGATTGAGTGACTACTCGGAATAAACCTGTCTGGGGATATCCTTGTCTTTAATCTAGATTTCGTTAAATCTGGCGTCTTGTAGGAGCCAGAGCCCCCTTGTAATGCGGGGCATTGCGGTGTAATATGAATGTTGGCAAAAGTAGGTGGAATTGGATATATCATATTCGGGGCAGGGAGAAGCCGCTCTGACTGAAAACGAGAGAGTGGAGCAACACCAGGTGGAGGGTGAGCCGGAACATGGGGCAGACGCAATGTTTCTCGTGGAGAATTGTTCAACGATGGTCTTATAGACTCTGGCAGTGGAATGAGTATTGGGTCAATTAAATCCGTCATGAGTGAGGGCATAGTGAGTGTAAGCCTGCTTGGAGACTATGAGTGTATGTAGGAGCCTATACTCAAAAAAATTAGTCAGCCAACTTATATTTTACGTTCAATTATACAATACAACCCACCGGACAAGCTCAATGGCCTTGATATTTCCGCCGACCCTAGCCCTGTGCTAGGCTAGTTGAAAAGCAGAGAATGAACGAAAGGACGGTGAGGAGGAGAATGTTCAAGGCTGTTGAAAAGAAAAGAAGGTATATCACACAATGTCCCCCCACTTCACACCGCCTTTGGCTGTATGTCAAGGCTGGTTCAAGCTGAGCAGCCGTTGGATTCAGCCTGCTGGGGTAGAGTATTGGTGACAATGTGAAGATGGTTACACATGAACCAAGTCACCCTGGCCGTTATTTCCAATGTCACGAGGAAGCAGTCGAGCTCCACTACGAGGCAGGGGGGAAGAAAGGTGATGGTGCGGAGAGAGAGGAAAAGTGGTGATATAAAGATGTATAGAGGTGATTCAGGAAGTATGGACCAATTTCCAAAAGTGGACACATGTGTAGCGCATTTCCTGAATTGGAAATATTTGCACCTCGTCATGCCAAGATAACAGCTTCTGATGACTGCGTCATGACCAGGGCCTCCTCCACTAACCATTGACCACAGCACTTCTCCTATTGCCTTATGAACATCAAATTGGATGAATGATGCGCGGCGGTATTGACTTGGATGTGTTGTAATGACATCCGAAGTAGCTGGTTTTCCAGAACCCCGCCAGCGTTCATTCTGCCGAAGTTTTGTATTCGTGAATAGGAGCATTGTGGCATTGAGACCTTAATGACTTAATGAAGACACCTGCAGGTGCCAACCAGACAAGTACCTAGGCTTCCAATGTGGCAGGGTGATAGTGCTTTTGTGGAAGCTGTGCTGTTGGGTTTGTTTCGCTGATATATTTGTCTGAGCTTTGTAGTGGTAAAATAATCAATATCGACGCGGGTTTAGGCCGATTACATAACCACTCCCCTGCGACGTGATTGGCCCAACCACCAACCACAGCTATGCACCGTGACGAACTCCCCATACTCCCAGGCCGGCGTCCCACAAGCAGCACCAGCCATATATATCCCGACCCTCTCAGCATGTCCCTCGAGCGCCAGCCATATGAAGAGCTCTGCTCAAATATCCGAGCCCGTCCAATTGGCTGGGACGGCTACCACCGAGCGCAAATCATCACCGCCGACGAGGTCGAGAAGATCAAGGCCATAGACAAGGTGTCTTTAGAACGGCGCATAGAGATTGTCAAGAAATACCCCGAGGCGTATGCAAGGCTGTTTTTGGGAGATGGGACGGAAGGCTCTGGCATCCTGGGGAGAACAGCAGGGAGTAGAGGTGGAGCAGATACAAGCATCATTCAGTACATTCTGGTGTTAATGGGTGATTTGCTTGAGAGTACGTTGGATCTGTATCCTGACGTGCAAATCGGTGAGGAAATTTGCCACTGATTCCCTGAGCTATAGGTGTACCTGAATTCGCAGACGCTCTCCTCTCCGTGCCCCACCTATACTCCAACCTCCTTCCACTCCTCTCCCACACAGACACCACTGTACCAGTATTTACCTCCAAGGTCCTTACTACCTTACTATCCGTTTTTTTGAAGCATACCAATAGCAAAGGTGCACCTCTGGAAGACACCCAGACGGCCCTCCCGACATACCTATCATACCTTGCGACACTTATGAAATCCAACGACACCTACCTGCAGGATGTCGCAGTTCAGAGCTACGTCAGCTTGCTCCGGAGTAGCTACGCAAGGATCACGTTCTGGAATGCCGGTGAGGAGGGATTGCGGCCATTGATTAGCATTCTGGAAACAGCTGCTGGTGGGAATGGCAGTAGCTACGGGAACATGAGCAACACGGGTAACCTTATTCAAGGAGGCGTTAGTTTACAGCTCCTTTATCACATCCTACTCGTCATCTGGGAGCTCACGTTCGAAGAAGCCATTTCCGAGGAGATTCATGCGTGAGTTCCTCACAACTCTTCCCAAAGTCTACTTCCACATTACTAACAATCTTCTTCTAGTATATACGACCTAATACCTACCCTGACCCAAATTCTCCGCTCTTCCCTCAAGGAAAAAATCGCCCGTATCACCACCTCTATTCTATACAACCTTGCCTCTAAAGCCCCCAGCATCAACCTCCCCCCCCTCCTTTTCGTCAACGCTCTTCCCCTCCTCCGCTCCACCCAAAGCCGCTTCACATCCGACCCAGACCTAGCCTCTGACCTCACATACCTGATTGAGACCCTCGAGAACTACCAAAGGAGCCAAACCACCTTCGACGAATACGCCGCCGAGGTTAGATCTGGTCATTTATCCTGGTCACCGCCCCATACTAACACTGATTTCTGGAAGAAGAACGCAAGGAGAATTATTGAGGAGAATAATGGCGAGTTGATGAAGTGTCTTGGGAGAGCTTTGGGGTGTGGAGATGGGAATGCTCAGAGGGATAAGACTGTGTTGGCGGTCGCGGCGCATGATGTAGGTGTGCTGGTTAGGGAGGTCCCAGAGAAGAGGAAGGTGTGGGAGAGTTTAAGCGTGAAAGCGAAATGTATGCAGTTGATGGCAAATTCGGACGCGAGTGTAAGGTTTGAGGCGTTGAATGCAGTGAGGGCGTTTTTGGAGCATGCTTTTTCGACTTGATAAGTGTTGGTTGGGGAATAAATAGGGTGCTTTTTGTGACTTTGCTTAAGCCAGTCTTTATGGTTATGTTGTGTGCATATTACATATATATTCCATTGATTATTATAAATGCGTTTTATGATCGTGGAAGTCTCTTGCATTAAGCTAGTATACTCTTGAATTACCGCTCATCTGTATGGAGATATTAGATATATTGAAATTGAAGCTTCCACTTCCCTTTGATAAGAGACCACTTCATAGATTTATAGAAAAAGTAGAGGTAAAGAGGAGGAGGGGGGAAGAAATGCAGGGCCAATTAGACGTGCAGAATATAGGAGTAGAGACGCTAGCCCAAGGGTTCGCCTACCATCATTAATTTAAGGTCCTTAGCCCGAGTAACCTGTACTTCATTAAGGAACGGACCTCTATTGAGCAAAGCTTGCCCACATTAAAGAGAGTATGCTCGTCCTTTACCGTGGGTCGTTCTTTACCAAAAGTCAGAAAAGTAGCTGGGTTATCATTTGCCGAAGCTCACCAAACTGCCCTATGGATAGGGTAGCCACGGAGTACACAACTACATGAATAAAATTAACTACTGTCTTGGTTATGACGGACTGTGCGGTTCTATTACCCTGAAACCTGGTGCCCTCTGACATCAGAAAAATTATCTGCGTCTGAATTACATAACTCTCTTTTACAAAACTGCCGATCTGACGACGGAAATCATTTGAGCTCATGCTTCCGGACGTAACTCATATTTCCTGTCACATCTATCTCATCATACCTATCTGATGTAACCCCCGTTTTGTACGCACTTAAATCTCCTACTGTCTCTTAGCATAAACGCGACCGCGCTTGTTTTTCTATGGCACGTTCATTTTATGCATTTCCAAACATATTCTTGTCCACATAAGCCCACGTCCAAATCAGCCTGGATATCCACGCCCACATAAGCCCAAATATGAGTATCCAAATCAGCCTAGCCATCTCGTCCATATTGGACGCTCTGTGTACTTGCACCGATAGATTACAAGATTTGAGACCAAAATCTGCAACTGCAACGGTGAAATTTGCTCTGGTTATCGCCGCTTCAGCTCTGCTCTCTGGTGAATTCTCAAGAAACTTCTCTAGCTTTGACAGGAGGTAGCCTCCCTGTTCTTTATAGAATATGTAGGGATCGCCAGTGAGTTTGGTGTTACCAGTTTGTTGAATCAAGCCGCAAAGAAGGATCAATGCCTCAAGTTTTGTGAGCACCGTGTCTAAGACGTCTGACTTGGTGACTGACTCTTTGATAACTGACTATCGTTCGCTCTGCTCGGGGGTATCGGCCTGCGCCCGCCCCACTCCTCGAATATGTCGGAATCACAAAAAGTGAACCCCACCGCCCTCTATGTCCTGATCAATATCAAAATCTTGGGGCAACATAGACTGTAACTGTGATTCCTGTAATGCTAATGCACGGTCAAAGATTTGGATCCTATTCAAGACTAATTCCATTGTCCTCATTGACGTCGCTGAGCCACTCCCGATTAGACCTCTTCTGCAAGTCTGGCCAGCATTGCTATTGAATGGAAGCTCTTGACGTATCAGCGCTATGAATTCCCGTCATAATACAGGATCTTCAAACAAAAATAATGTCATGCTTGGATTGCCCGTTCGGTATATTCAAGCAATATTCGTGATATCTCAATGCTTCCTAAAGCATGTCCACAGTACTAAAGCTAACTCCCGGGGAAAAAGATGGTCATTGGTAGCTATGGTGAGCTGAAGGCAAGCTCTATTGTATGCGGCGTCGAGGAAATTAGTGTGCAAGCCTCAAGGCACGGCAATAGCTTCATATAAAAGCGTAAACTATATACAGTTAAATTTTAGAATAAAATCTAAAACCGAGTTTAATACCTTTGGATCATCTTGATTACACCCGACTTCTTAAAGTCAGTTCCAACTGTACATCATCGTCAGTAGCTGCTGTGCTCATTTGAATGATTAGATTTGGAGGCTGGGACATACACCTAATTAATTCGTCGGTTGTCTATGATTCTTTCGTTCTGGAGGTGGTGCATTTCTTCAACGAAAAATTACTAGGTTTTCGGTGTTGTTTTGACATATCAATGAATTGATAACGTCCCACCTCTACCACCTCTGTAGTAGCTGAGAAGGTTCCAGCAATCCTGTATTGTCAAACAATCTCTCTACACCACAAGGAACATATATCTACGAAATTGCACCTCAAGGTCCTAGCAATCTCGCAGCACGCTACACATCTTCAAATGGTACCACCGATGACACTACCTGAACCGAAGATACTGCGTACTGTTCATTAACACGTGTTTGCTCTTCTTCTTGTAGCTGGATATGTATGCATATAACCGCTGGGCACCTTCGCAATCCGAATACACAATAGCCATGCTCACAAGTGCCATATTCCATATAGCAACCAGAGATTCATGGTAGTTGCATGTATGCTACAGCCGCATGTCTGGTGTTGCCTATTTTTAAATGACCGAATCACCCTTAAGCCGTACCCGTGACGACCGTAGCGAGGCAAAAATATGGGCCCGGTCCGAATTTTTGATGACTGAGACCAAAAATATTTACTCCTCTTCCACTTCTGTATTCAAGGCATCATCCAGCATCGCCGCTATTCGTGCCCCTAACCTTCCCATCTCACCCCCCTCCTTTCTCACACCTTCAACTCCCAACCTTAGACTCCCCAGCGCATCCTTCCCCGGGCCTTCAACCAACCATCTTTTTCGTGCTTCCAGATCCTCTACTCCTGCGTTCTCACCTTCACTGTTCTGTGCCATTGTGAAAATACTGAGATATGAAAATGCATTCGATTGACTGGGTTTGTTTGGGAGCATATGAAGATGAGTTGTCCAATGCGGAAAGCCGGATTCACAGAGGCCATCATCAGGCCCATTATCGCCTAATGGACTCATCACATGATCATCGAGTAACCCCGCCTGTAGAAACTCGCGGAGGACGCCTATATGCTGCATTCGAATTTTTCCCCTCGCTGCCGCTCCTCCGCTCCCACTACCACTTATGCATCCATTATCTTGTGCTGCACCCCACCCGAGAACGCCTATCAACCCTCTTAGGCCTTTAGCCCACCCCCCATTACGAAGGGCCGAGTCTGTATTGATGCCTAGGAGCCATATAAGGTACTTGGTGCTATCTCCTCTGATTTCTGGCGCCAAGTGTGTCATAGCTGAGGTAATGTAGAGCATGAACTTCGGAACATACATCTCCACATACCCCTTGGGTAATGATTTCAGGAGGGTTAACAGTTGAGATCGAACGCTGTTAGAGGCGTCGAGGATCATGGGTGCCAGGGCTGGGATTAGCACAGATGCCGGAATTGTGGATCGCCCATTATCGAGTAATCGTGTAGCCGAAGGAAAGGTAGGCGGCAAGTGTGTAGTGAGATATGATAACGATTCGCGACGAATTGTGTCGGAGTGGTGTGTGAGGAGAGAAAGGTGATGGGTCAGCAGATGTGCCTGACTGGGAGCTGTTTGGTGCAGAGATTGGGTTGCAATCACAAGAACCTTAGATTTGAAGGCAGTATCGGTGAAATTTGAGGGTTTAGCTTTGGCTTTTCCAACTTTCAGCTTTGTTTTCTAGTATTCTTGATAAGCTTGGGCTGCTTGATGGTGAGGTATGTGCAGGACGCACCTGGAAGTCTTTCTGTCTTTTCTCTCTTTTCTTTTTGCTGCTTGCGGTCATGGTGGGGTTGCCCTGTCGTACCAAAAGCCGGGCTGGGATGCGTAATCTGGGAGAGTTGTAAAAAATCAAGTGGATTTCTCAAAGAGCCTCAGTGAGTCGCAGCTTGGCAACACTAGACCATAGAGAGCTACTGTAAGTGGTGTGTTCACATCCCCACAGCTCTACCTCTATCCAGGTCCCGCGCACCATACCCGTGTTTCTATCATGGTCAGTATCAATGCGTGGAGCAGTCCCTCCGAGAGCTGCCCCTCTCACTGTTGCTAAGTTAACCTATTCTATCTAGTCTCAATCTCTTCGGCCGTACCTCAAATGTGTTCGGTCGTCCCTGACGGCAGCAATCTCGTTGAGCAACTTTGCATCCCAAACCGCCGAGCGACACAATGCCCCTGAAATTGAGGCTGGTCGGACTCCCGAAGTCATCCTCAATCCGCTTGTCATTGCTAGGAATGAGAACGAGAAGGTCTTGATTGAGACCAGCATCAATTCCATTCGGGTCAGCATAAAGATAAAACAAGCGGACGAGATTGAGCATATTCTAGTACACAAATTCATGAGATTCTTAACACAGCGAGCGGAGAATTTCTTTATTCTGAGGAGAAAGCCGGTTAAGGTATGAGTTTCTATGAGTTTCGATTGCACAATAGTGAACACGGGGCCTGGCTAACTGGCGTGGTGGTTTTTTTTCTTTTGGGGAGGGGAGCTATAGGGTTATGATATCTCGTTTTTGATAACCAATTTCCATACCGAAGCCATGTTGAAGCACAAGCTGGTTGATTTCATCATTCATTTCATGGAAGAGGTTGACAAGGAGATTTCGGAAATGAAGCTTTTCGTGAGTAGCCTGCCACCTACCAGTATAGATACAAATAGCTAACATCATATGCTACAGCTCAATGCTCGTGCTCGTTTTGTTGCCGAGGCTTTCTTGACCCCAGTAAGTTCATTTCATGGCGCGGCAGTACTGAGCTGGGGCTAATTAGCTATGGCAGTTTGATTGAGGGTAGTATACAAGATGTTGGTCGTCTATAAAGGTATAAATTTGTAGTTGGGAGCCGCAATAATAATATATATCCAGGGGGCGCTCGTTTGCAATTTGTTTCGTGGAGAGTCCCCGCTTCTGACTGTCGACGTGTCCGTTATCCCGCTGCCTGCATCTCATGTTTCCTGATCTCTAATTCCCCATAGTCTCGCTGCCCATATCAACAAGTATCACCATCAGCCATACTACTAGCCTGGGCTCGAAGTTTGTACTTGTCTGGTTGACAAAAGCCCCTCATAGGCTACGAGTCTGTCATAGGTGGTCAATAGCCTGGTTTGTGCTTAAGTGCGAAAGCTTCTGAAACTGGTATTGAACAATACTTCATGGTGGTGTCTCTATGGGGATCTAGGCTCCCAGCTGACCTCGGGCCAACATTACAGTCGATGTCTGGACTTCCTGTTTCTCTCGTCTCTCCTACTACAATGAATTCGCTCATCCATCTCTCGGCCGCCTCATTAACAGCTTCATGCACCCCAGCGTCTCTATCATCGCCATCCCATCCCCACCCAGGCCCTTGCTCATCGCGGTCACCTGCTGTATTTCATCCAATATCATTGCATTGCTTGGGTTTGACCTTTAGTATTTGCTGAACTGTGCTACCTATCTCAGTGTAACTTCTTGCTCCCAGAGCAAGCACTAGAAGTCTCTATCACGCACTCGGCTTCCATTGTTCCAGATGGCACATTCCATCCCACCACTTTTCTCAGGCCATCAGACATTCTCCCCGTGGTCTCTTGCCTCCTCCAAAGACTTGTCATCGAAGCCAAGCACTCCACTAGACCCTTTGCCCAAAGGCACTGAAAGATCACTGGAGCATCGAACCCACAGCAGTATCTACTCAGGTTCGACTCCACTGTCGATGCCAGGCAGCCAATTTCATGGAAGAACAATAGCCTCTAGTGAGAGCAGTCGTTCACTCTCTGTGGATATTGGTCGAGGAGCAAAGGCACTTACGGCGACATCATCCCGCCTGAGTTGGAATGCCACTCCTATCAATGCTCCATATGGTATCATAGGATCCAATGTCAGTATACCGGCTCTCCCTTCTGTACGAGCTGAGAACAAGTCCGGAATACCCGCTCATCGTCAGTCCGTATCCGCAAGCACTCCAAGTGTACGAGCAGCAGCCCTGACAAGGGACAATGCCCCGCAGGTACCTCCAGCTCCGCTGTCTGCTCCACCATTTCAAACATCTTTTTTCCCATTATTTGGACCACCGGGCACTCGGCAAGGTTTCATTATGCCTGGAGACTGGACAATCAATCCAAACGGGTTTTTGATATCTGAAAATGCTAGGAGGCTTAACGCTATGGCCTTGGAAGTTGACCAGGCGGAGCTTCACAGAAGAGTCAGCTCCGAGAGAAAAGGTGGCCCTGCAATGGGATGTCGAATGTGTGCTCTGGCTCCGAGATTAATGTTGTTTCCTTGCGAGCATAATGTTTGCTCTGAGTGCGGTTCGCGATTCGTGACCGCCAGTGGGGGGATGTACTGCAGTTGCGGCGAGGTGCGGGTGTCCCTGGATGAAATCAAGAACTTTTATGCTGACCTTGAGCAGCTTGTATCGAGCATGATCAACTTGAACATTCCCCGTACCTGGGACCTTCGCCCAAGCTACTATATGCCTATACTTCAGCACCAGCTGCACCCACCCCCAGTCTCAAACGAGACATCTCAGTCATCGGCGTCATTTGCCCCAGCACCAAGACAGCCCTTACTGGCTCCTCCTACAACGCCCCAGCAGCGCCTTGTGCTGCCATATCCCTCACCTACAGCAGCAAAAGAAATACTGGGCGTCACTAATCTTGCCATAGACGCCGAAACGGCCATCGAAAATGCACCGTTCATTGAGTTAGGTCGACATGCATTAGCGCAAAATTGGTGTTGCGTGAAAATCTCTAATGTACACTATTTCCTCCATGTACAGCCAATTTCTAGACAACTGCTGACGTAAACGAGTAGATACCGTATAGTGTCACTGGTGAAAACATCATGGAGTTTCTTGGGAAAAACGCCAAAGTCGTTCCGGATGATGTTGGACTTTCAGTTCATATAATCATGGACAGAGCTTCTGTAAGCTATATTCATCAGAAGCATAATACCTTACTCATTGAACTAATCACATGAACATGTAGGGGAAAACAATGGATGCGTTTGTCGAGTTTACTTGTCCCAAGGATGCCTATCGATGTGTCACTCGAAAACGTGGCAAGATACTAGGGTCAAGACATGTGCTTCTAGATGTCGTCAACCAGGAAGAGCTAATGAAAGAGCTTTTTCCAAAAGCGAGGGGGATAACATGGGAAGGAGTTATTCCCAATGTGTTGAATAATGAGAGCGGAAGCTCGAAGGCAGACCTTGTGACGAAGGAGGAGCTCGTGCTGGTTGTTGGTCACGCAAGGACTCCCCATAGGGTTTGGCAACTGCCGCTCCGCTTATTCTTTCCGCCGCTGCTGACATAATGTACCGACAGAGCCCTTTCAGTAGGAAATGCCTTCAGAGACCATACGAGTCAATTTTGTCAATTGTGGCCAAATTTCCTTGGTTTGCCGTCAGCGTCTACACCATTCATCAAAGGGATATCATCTTCCAGGCACTCATTTTTACTATTGATATTCTTAAAAGACAATGCAAGCGAGGAAGAACAACACCAAATTTGGATGCTGAACTTCTGAAGAAGCTTTGCAAGGCAGGCGTGGTTTGTACTGGGTTTACGAATAAGCAAAAAAGGGAAATCATTAAAATGGGGGAGTTTGGGGCAGAAGGCCTTGAAAAAGAAGTGGAAGATGATATTCCAGGCTTTGAAGGACTACTCGCGTTGAACAGGAAGCGCGGCGCAGAACCAAAGTTCATAGAGGTATAGACTTACCCTGAATCTCATGGACTTTGCTAACGACTGTAGTTGTTTGGAACATTGGGCACCCTTCCGCAAACGAATCCCTTTAAATCAACACCCTTGAAGTCTTCGGAAAGAAATACGGACCCGGAAAAGCAAGCTGCTATTTCAAGGTTGCCATCTGCACTGATTGACGAGTTAGATGAGCCTGGTCATCCTGAGCAAAGTTCTGCTGCAATAATTTCCGTACCGCCTACAGAGTCTCTCACAGAGACGGAAATTGAGCTACAATCGAAGTACACAATGGCACAAATGGCTGAGCTAGAATGGGCATCAATCGAAAAATTTGTCGGCGCAGTGCTACCCGCCAGGGGACGCACTAGAGAAGCAATTGTGCGGAAGGCAAATAACTCTAGTAATCACAAGATGGTGTGCTGACGTAGTTCTTTTTTTTTCTCATTACATTTGTTGACTTCAAGTTGTTGCCTGTTCTCACTTGATACCTGAAATCACCCATTCAGCTATTTCTCTCCGCTCAGGTTTTATGGTACCTAATTATCGGAAGTAACTGTATGTTTGTCCCCAAGGGTGCCAACCAGACTACCCCAAGGGCTATTCGCTTTCGAGGATGGACCGCAGCTTAGCCTAACCCAGCTCCAATGGGTGTGTTACATATTTATTTCTTTGAAGATTGTAGTCTAGATATTTGCACAAGTGGCATACAGTTTAGCGTATCCATACTCCGTAGAGGCAGCTCGTAAAAGACGTTCACTTTTCCATTATATTTTGCTATGTACATACTTGAGCAATTATAATTCTTTTGCACGCAATTCACGAAATGTATCGTACCTCTACGAGCCACGGACTTCCAAACCCAAAAGAGTTATTCCAGCGTGGTAGATACAGGGCGATCCTGAGAAGGGGTCTTATCTCCCGCACCCTAACGTATAGACCTCCACAAAAACATGCATGATGTTGATGCTTGCTAGTCCAGCCCGGAGGGTTGGTGGCCCAGGGGTGGATGGAGATGGTGCGGTGAAGGTGATGAGTGGGGAAGGGGGGTTGCGAGAATTTGTAGGAGCTGTCGGGCTTGGCAGGGCTTACCTATGTAAGGGGCTGCCCGCTGCTGCATGATTCTTGCCAGCAGCATTCGTGGCGCAGCATTCGTGGCGCAGCATTCCAGCCATTCTACCACCGCTCGACCGAGCCAGCAACGATTCGGCGCATTCTGCTACCCAAGTAACTTACCCCCACATATCCGATACACGGCCTAGCTTTCTTTCCCCCAAACATTCGCATCACCCGACAGCGTCAGCACAGCACGGCAGCACGGCAGTATCGCAGCACCACGGCACAGCGGCTGGAGTAAACCGACGAACACTCAATACAGATAGCAAAGAGGAGGAGGTGGTGGTGGTGGAGCACGTGTCGTCCTTTTTCGCCGCCTAGGAGCTTCTACACAATCTCGGTACACACAGCATACAAGCAGGACTTGGCTGCTATGACCACCGCGACAGGAATCGCCAGCGGAGGGGATGATGAATCAATAGCCCCTCCACCAAACTCTTTTGCAGGAATAGTACGACATCTACTCCTTATGATGCTTGCTTCCGCGTGTTATGGCTGACCATACTGGTGTCGTTAGGTTTTATCAATCTATAATGACCTGATCTCCAATGCCATCCACGAAGTAGTCTCTGAAGCCCACCGCTCAGAAAAGTTACTTAGAACACAACAAATCCAACTCGCAATAGCTCCCGAAGCAGCAAAATCTGCCACCACCGGAGAAGACAAGCCAGAACCAAAACCTCCAGCAGTGAACCCCATGACAGTCCCTCTCAAGGAATTTGTCTGCCCAAAATGCAAACTTCCCCGACATACGCTGGAGACCTTAGCAGCTACGAACGGGGCAAACTCAAAGGAGGATAAGAAAAAGTACTGTTCAAAATTACCCTGGCAAACTCGTCCACTGTACGATATTTACGGTAACCCTTCGCCCACCGTGAGTGTCAGCGCAAAGGACAAGAAAGCAAAAGCTGTTGCTGCCGCCGCTGTTGCTGCCGCCGAGGGGAATGCAAATGGAGAATCGTCTACTGGAGATGGAGAGGCACCGGCGATATCAATTCCGAATGGGCGAAAAGCGGATAGTGTGGTATACTTCAAATGTACGAATTGTAATGTGGAGAAGATCGCTGCGGCGAGGTTCGCGGCGCATTTAGAAAAGTGCCTAGGCTTAGCAGGGCGGAAGAGCTCGAGGGCCGCAATGGCGAAGATTAATGGGAGCGGAAGCGGTGGGGGGAGTCAGGGAGGAAGTGGAGCGGTGAGCCCGGCTTTGGGGCCGGTTGATGCGGTGGGGTATAGGGGGAGTGGGAAAGGGACGCCAGATGTCGGGGATGGGGAGGTAATCGTGGGGAAAAAAGAAAAAGGGGGTTCCTTCATGGGTACAGCTGGGGCAGATGAGGGAGGGATTAATGTGCCCCCGCCTCTGCCTGCACCAGCGACTGGTGGTGCTACAGGAACGGGGAAGATTCCCGGGACGTTGAAGAAAAAGAAGAAGCCAGCTGTCAAGGATACCACCACTGCTGCTGCTCTAGGAGGGGGTGGGGAAGAGGGTAAGGATGCGGCATCACTTCCGGTGATTATGGAGGACAGCCTAAGCCAGGCACCAGCTTCGGCTCCAGCGAAAGAACCCAAAGATCCTTCTGCCGCTCCAGTGAAGAAACGGAAACGAAAGGCTGACGTACCAGCGAGTGGTGATTTGCCTCCAGCTCCAGTGAAAGGGGAGTCTGCAGTGACAGTGGTAGATGACAAGGACGCGTCCATAACAGTGGCGCGGGTAATACAAAAACCGGCTGTGAAGAAGCAGAAGGTTGAAGGGGGGCAAGCGGGGCAGGGAGCTCTAGAGGGAATGGGTAGTCCGGTGCTGAAGAAGAGTCAGTTGAGTAAATTCAAGGATAGGGATAGTCCTGGCCCAGGCTCGGTGAAGAAAGGGGATGGAAAGGTACCCTTTTTTGTCTTCCCTCTTATTCCATTACATCTGTTGGAATAGGGCAGATATACTGATATGATACTCGATCATAGCGCGACTCAGCCGCAGCATCAGGCAAATTTCTGCCTGGAAGAACGTCTACCCCACCACCATCCTCCATTAATACCAGTATAACAGCTAAACCAGCGCCTGGGTCACCAGTTATCCCAGCAAAACACCCTCCTAGCGCATCGCCGAAATCGTCACCGTCGAAAATTGTGAAAAAGAAGGCGGCAGCTATGAGTGCAGATGGTGTTATGAGGAGGGTAAAGTCGTCACAGGGTGTGTCCGCTGCGGGGTTTATTGGATTGCCACCCCGCGCGGGAAGCACAACCCCGAAGATTGCCAAAAAGACCCTCCCCTCGACTGGGGTTAATGTGCCGCCGCCTCCGGGAGGGAAAATTGCCGGCAAGACGCTGCCAAAGCAGAGTCCTATTGTTGGTGCGGCCGTCCTGATCAAGGAGAAGAAGGAGAAGGATATTACGACCACCCCGGAGAAGATGAGAAAGACGATGAGTAATGGCTCCGTTGGGGGGATGAAACCGAGGATGAAAATTGTGAAAGCAGGTGGGGCGGCAGGGGGTGGGGCCGGAAAGGTTGGTGGGATTGCGGGGAAGACTGTCCCGGTGCCGGGAAAGAGAGCGGTGGGTGTAGGGAGCGCGAGTGCAGCTGGTGGGGGTGGTGGTGGTGGAGGAGGTGGTGATGTGGAAGGGGGGGTTCCCAGGAAGAGGCCGAAGATCGGAGGCGATTAATGAAGTGCGTGAAGATTTGATGCGGCTGGGAACGTATGCTACCGTCTATGTCCTCTAATAACCTTCTTTTATCTCTGGTAACCGACTATGGGTTATTCTGTCATTCATGACTTGGGAATGGAATTCTTGCTGTACATTGTATGGCTACAATTCTCGTAGGCGTTAATGATTTCTGCAGACTAGAGAGAGCGTTGAGACAATATTGGGGTAATATATATTCACTGGTACTATCTGTATCGAACCCGGCAATTTTTTGGCGTTTTGTTATTTTTACTTTTTCTTTGGTTTTTACGGCGAGAGCCTGAGAAATTGTCATGTAGCTTTTATTTCATTTTATTTTTGTTGCTGTTTGATTTTTCTTTTACTACTTTGGCGTTGTTTGTTTTATATGAGACCGGACAAGGTAGAAGACTTTCAAAATACGATTTGGAGCGATGAGTGCACTGTAGAACGGTCTGCTCACGCAAGACAGGTATGGGAATTTCGTGCACCCAAACAAAAAGTAGGTTAAGGATTGTATTAATGCAATCCCAAAAGGAAAAGGACCATCCCTAATGGTTTGGGGATGCTTCTGGGGGAAACAGCGTGGTACTTTTGTACCTCCGGTGGTGTGTTCTGTTGATGCCTCTGTTTATTGTCGCCCGCTTGAGTTCCTCCTCCTTCCAGTCATTGAATCCCATCAATCGCACTATTGGCATCGCCAAAGAATGCTCCAGTTCGCACAGCCAAGCTAGATAGTACTGAGTTCCTTAAGCGACATGATATTTCAGTTGACAGACACCCTTCCTATAGCCCTGATCTTAATCCAATTGAACTCATCTCAAACGATACTTACATGCGGAGATCTGACATTGCCAACACCCCGAGGGGCCATTAGTTCGGGTTTTGCGGCTCAAATTCTGGTTTCACCATGACTAATGCCCAGGGATCGTACAACTACATACTCCACTCCTCTCCATCGCATCGCAACTTCAAAACAAAAGCCTAACAAAAGACACCTTCTAACCAGCAGACATGGCACGTGGAGCCGTTCCAAGCCCCCTCGATCCTTCAGCCGCTTCTGCTGGTATGTAATCATCATGTGGCACAGATACGAGAAAAAACTGACGCTCATATTCCCCAGATCCCGATGTTCCCCCCTCTTCTGCTCTTCCCCCCACACCTTCAAGCTGCACCACCCCCACCCTCCCCATTCTCAGTCCCCGTCCCACTGAATACTGTTACTCTTCTACATCCGACATGGACCTCCTTCATAGCCTAAACACCGAGCGCGAGCGCCGTTACAAAGCCGAAGCCGACCTTGCCGTCACTAAAGCCGAGCTTGCTAATACCCAAGCCAAGCTAGAAGCAGCCGAGAAAGCACTCAAGGAATTTAGAGACAAGCCTTGGGCGTCGACGCTGTACGATGCTGCAGAAAAGATGGGTCCAGGTGGTGCTCTGATTGCGACTGTGGGAGCTCCGGTTCTTGCAGCACCATTAGCTGTGGCTACGGTAGTTAAGGGATTTCAGTCGGTGGGGAGCGGGATTGGGAGTTTGTTTACGGGAAAGGGAGGTAAGGGGGGGGATGCACGACGTGAGGCGGGGACTGCTTCTGGTAGCTAGATGGGCTAGCATGCTAACATGGGTCCGGAGGACTTGATGTTATGTTCTTTTGATGATTTTCTAGGTTCGTTATCTTTCGCTTGTACCTGGTATTAGCTATTTCCTTTTCCGAATATGTTTGCTGTTAAGTTGTCGTCGATGGAGATTGGTCTTGAATTGTTGGTTGTATGTTATGGGGAGATTTGTATCACTTTAATACAATCGTTTTAGGAATGACCAACAAAACAATCCTACCAGACTACAATCCTATGGCAATGAATGAAGTCTTACACCACACTACGTGTACGTCCTATGTACGGAGGGGCTTGTGCCAACCAGACTTAACTATGGGATGCCAGAAAGGTAGCCAAAAGGTTGCATTTAAACTGGTTCATGCAAAATAAAAAATCAGATAAATACAATCCATGCTAAGTAATGTTTATTTACAGTCCGTGGGCAAAAGTCTTCACTTGGCGCGGGGAAAAAATGTAAATTTGGGGACCCGGCAACCAACATTAGCAGCATATCATATCATATGTACTGCAACAACGATGCGCGACGTGAGATGACCATAGTAGAACGAGGTATTATTCTCGTTCTTTTTCATCTTCAATATAGGTACAATAGCAGCAATTTCGAAGATCTCTGGACGTCCTTGGTCAACCATCAAGAATTTCCTAATTCGGACAGCTGTGCGGGGGTATATTGATAGTCTGGTTGGCACAAGACTAGTATATTGAAAATGCTCCTAGGTCCGGCAGACCCGAGAAGCTCAGCAAAATGGGACCGGAGGGCTATACTTCGATGTGTAAAGAAGAATAAAACATGGACTAGGGAGCAAATTCGGCAGGAGTTTCGCTAGATACACTAGCACCTCTACGAGGGTGTTGTGCCAACCAGACTAGGTAGACCGTTATCTCCGAGTAGCCTACAAAATGGCTAGCTAAGAAACGCCCTAAAGTACCTGCTAGTCTGGTTGGCACAACACCACTCCTATTCATTCCATGATGAAAACTCCCTTGTATTGTGCGTCCATCAATCTACATGAGATTTTGTTCACCTGTGATAAATATAAAAAAAGATAAAAAAAGAAAAAAGAAACAAGAAAACTCATATGTACAGGTACGAGGTCGTGTAGCTCAATCGGTAGAGCATCATGCTAAAAACGTGAAGGTTGTGAGTTCGAGTCTCACCATGACCACAATTTCTTTTGTTTT
>ML121598.1:7026-75961 GCA_003788615.2 Terfezia boudieri ATCC MYA-4762 | reverse complement strand
ACCAGAAGAAAAGTGGGATAAAGACTGTATTCATGCAGTTAAGAAGGGACAAGGAACATCTCTGATGGTCTGGGGCTGTTTCTGGGGGAAGACTCGTGGGACATTTGTTCCCCTGGTTGTTCGTTATGTTAACTCACTTGTCTATCGCCGCCTCCTCAAGATGCTCCTCCTCCCAGTCATTCATTGACCACATAAACCGCGCCATTGGCAATGCCAAATTCCAGCAAGACAATGAAATGCTCCACTACATACTGCAAAGATTATCACTCTTTTCCTCAAGCGACATAGCATTATTGTACACCCTCCCTAAAGTCCAGACCTCAACCCTATAGAGCATGTTTGGGTTTACCTGAAAAGGTACCTGTATAAAAGGTTACCCTGACATCTCCAATACCTGATGCAGTACGTGCTAGTTTGTATTTGAATCATTGTGGAGGGGCATGCCTGACCGTGTGATTGCGGCTAAGGGCTGGTACACTCGCTACTAGCCACACCTCTAACTTTCACCTCATTTGCAATTTTCCTTTATTTACTTCTTTACTACCTATGCTTATCTCATATTCCATTTCAGAACTTAGCGACATCTGGTTGTTGTGTTAATCATGAAAATTGAAGGTACCGAGGTATTGTGGCAAGGCTTGCCAAGCGGCTCAAAATTGAAGTTGCACCAAGACTTTTGCCCACGGATTGATATATCAGATTCTTCCTTTCAACCCCAACTACGAGGGTCTGATCGAGACTACCCCAACTAGTCTGGTTGGCACTACCCCAACCAAGATTACTTTCAACCCACAGCGGATAGTCTCGTGCCACAGCGGAAAGAACCAGACTAAACGGAAAGTTGGGTGGTTGTTCTCGGGGGGGGGGGGGTTTTCTTGATGGAGAGTAGAATCTGATAAAGAGCTGCCAAGGCCTGTTAAGAGATATAAGGATACATATGTATTTACAAAGCTCACAACAAAAGTCTTTTCCTCCTTACGGTTTGGGAATCTTGCATATGCACATCATGCGGCTTAGCATTATTCAGCTCCAAACGGGTTCTAATGAAAAAGCATTTTATACAGATGTAGCGATTTGTTTTACCCTTGCTCCTACCTTGAATAGCTTCTTTGGGTGCAGAACGTCTTCATTATTGTCAACCAGACTAATTATTGTCCTAGTCTAGTTTTATTGTCCCTATATTGCTGTATACAGCATCTTCAAAAGGATGTTAAGGCTACTTCGCCTATGCAGAGCAACTTGGTATATGCATTACTAATGCAGCAGGCTTAGCATACTCCGTATGACATATTATGGACATAAATATAAGCTATTTAGGTATATTCAAGTCTGGTTATATTCAGGGCAGAGTACGTACAAGGTAAAACTCATTAGTACGCCATTGCAACCCATTTTGGAGCTGAATAATGCCAAGCTGCATGAGGTGTACAACGGTTCTCTCTACATAGGTGCAAAAACTAAATTTGTGCGGTTTTATTCAGGGCCGAAGATATTTTCTAGAGATAGAGATTGCTCAGTTACCCAATCAATTCTACGGTCCCAAGTAAACTTAGGTTCTGATTTGCTTATTTCAGAGTATAAATGAATAAACCATACCTTCCTACAGAGAAAAATAGAGAACTTGGCGGGGCAGCTGTGACTCGATATTCCCCCCAAAGAGAACAACTTGTGCCATCTAGCGATAGGAACACGGAATATACTAGAGGGCCAGTTTAATGCTAGCAGCAGAGGAGGTACTTGGGTTCATGTTACCCTCAACTTCGTTACAGAGTTCCGCAATTTTGTGTATCTCTGGCCTCGTGCTGGATTTGCTATGTAATTATTCCCCAGCGCTTGGTGGTACATATCAAAGTCAGTAACTGGCCATATTTCGTCTTCCCATTGTAACATGCAAAATCTATATCCACAAAGTAGAGAATCGTCTTCCATCGATTTCATTCACCCTTGGAAAAGCCTCTTTTAATTCCTATTCATCTATCATCCGATGCAATACCTTCAATGCAATGGCTTAACCCCCTTCCATACACTCGCCACCCCGAACGTCAACTCCTCAAACCCCTTCCCAGGTAACATAAACCCCGCGTCCTCCACCATCTTCGCAAATTGCTCCTGCGACGGGAACATCTTAATACTCTCCACCAAGTACTGATAACTATCCCTGTCCCCTGCCACCAGTTGTCCCAACATAGGGATCACACTAAATGAATATCTCTGGTAAATCGCATCCAGCATCGCCGGACGGACCTTTGAAAACTCCAAACAAGCAAACACCCCACCTGGCTTAAGTACCCTATGCGCACTCCGTAATGCAGCTGGGATATTTGTCACATTCCGAATCCCAAAGGAGATAGTGTAGAGATCGACACTGTTGTCGGGGATGGCGTCTAAAGTCTCTGCGTCCTGGACTAGGAAGGAGATTCGATCGGTCCCACCGTAGGGGGTATCTACCAACGAGCGGCGCTCGCCTTCTCGTAGCATATCTGCATTGATATCTGCGCATGTTATCCGGGTCTCGGTATCATGATTAATTCTCGTTGCATGGTCCAGCATTCGGAATGCAATATCTCCTGTACCACCAGCAACGTCGAGGATGCTCATGGGTGAGCCCCCGGGGCGACGGCCGGGGTTGAGTGACCGTACAAAGTGATCTTTCCAGAGGCGATGGATTCCAGCGGACAATACGTCGTTCATGCGGTCATAGGAGGATGCGACGGAGGAGAAGACCTCGGCAACTAGATGAAAAATAAGTTTAGCAATGGCGATTCTTCTAGATATCTTTTGAACACCTCAATAGAGGTAGAGAGAGCGGACACCTTTATCAGCTTTTTTCGACTCCGAGATAGTCTGAAACCCAAAATGGGTTGTTTTCTCTGTGCCTGACGGGACACCCTCCTGCTGTTGCTGTAGCGCAACCATCCTGGAAGAAAAGCATCGCTGCTGCGTTCGGGATTGTGATATGGCACCTTTTATTATCCGTGACAATAGTGAGCAGGCGGTCCGCCTGGGAAGAGTGGTGAATGACATGATGTGATGGCTATGGAGGTAAGGAAACCGGGGGGGGGTCGCTCGCTGGGGCGTAAAGTGTGATGTCACGTGGAGGTTCGGTTTCGTCTTATCAGATTATTATCTGTGCACAGCAACTGCAGCACGGAAACAGACTATTTCACAGTATAGCTGATGGCTTTATTTTTATGTATGAGCAGTGACAGATCTATTTTACAGCCAATTGAACAATTCTTAAATACAAATCTAAGTATGGACTGAAAAGAGAGATGAGTAGGTATAATACATTCCTCAAGATAATGCTCATCAGCTCTTGGGTACTAGATAGACAGTCAAAAACGCCATTCAATATGTATCCCATAATCCACCATAATCCACCATAATCCACCATATTCCAAGCTCTATCGATAAATCTCATCAAAAGGCCTCGTATCTGTAAAACAGGAATCAAACACCTGATTGACCACCTTCGCGGCATGCACATCATCTTTACACTTTGGATGTCCCCGGACACTTAGAGTCGCTCTCCTCCTCACACAGCCCTGATGATGTCTTGTAAAATCCCATACCCCTCTTCCGAATGACTCTCTTGTCCATCGGCATTCCCCACTTAAGCTACTTGCGCGGATCTCCGAGCAAGCATGATGTCGGAGATCCATCCAATCGACATCGAAGCGGAGATGGTCGAACATGTGGATCATTTCATGGGCTAGAGTATCCTCCGTGTGTTTCCGGGAGAGAAGGCGGTTTTGACAGAGCAGAATCCCATAGGAGGGAGAAAAGCCCCCAGATTGGAATTTGTTACAGGGAAGACAGCGTATGATATCGGACGAGACAGTGTCGGAACGGATTTTCTCGATGTTCTCTGTCAGGAAACGGACGATTGGGCCTATGTGCGTGCGGGGAGTGTCAGTAGACTGGAATTTTTGGAATAGCGGGGAAGACGAACTGTAGCGGAGATTATAATCCCGCCATTTCTCGCATTGTACGCATTGCTCTTGCTCCCGCTTGAGACCTCGGTCGGCTTCGAATTGTGCACGTTCCTCAGGGCTCATGCCCATGTTGGTCATGTAGGCGAAGGAACGTCGCCACCATTCGGGGCCTCCTGTAACGACTCTATCAGGGATGCTATTTGAAGCGAAAGGATTGGCATTGTCCGCTGTTTGAGGTGGAACCGCCTCAGTGGTAGGAGGTCCATCCACGGGTGAGGAGGACATCTTGAGATAGTAGGGTGGTAGCTGGGATCTAGACGAGAAGATCAGACAGGGTTCAGATTTTTCAGATTTAATTGGTAACAAACCTGCATTTGCAGATTCCTCCAACAAACACAAATATGCAATTTTCACCCCACCATGCGGAGTGGGGATAGCTTTAGATTTCGCCTGGAGTCATAGGTGGTTTCAAGTTCAAATGTAGCTCTAGCTCTCCCAAAGGTCTAATCCGTAAAGCGCCGCAACGTTCAACACCTCACAATGAAGGGCTCACGAGCTCTCACCATCGTCATCAAGCTCGGTCAGTGAAGCTCATGCATGCAACCTTTGAGGCTGCGTTTACAGGGCTAACAGCTATGTTCAGGCACCTCTTCTATTTGCGACGAAAAAACCCACGAGCCGCTGATTTCAAACCTCTCCCTAATTGTTGAGACGTGTGTCCGACTACGTCGAGATGGCCATCGTGTGATTCTAGTGTCCTCTGGTGCCATTGGTATTGGTTTGAGGCGGCTGGACATAGAACATAAGCCGAAGCAGCTATCTGCGAAACAGGTCTTGTCACAAACAAAACCATAGATAGCAAAGAGACGATGGCTAACGGTGTTACCAGGCAATTGCAGCAGTGGGGCAATGCAGGCTCATTGCGCTATGGGACGAGCTATTCAAGCAACTCAGACAACCCGTGGCACAGATCTTGTTAACTAGGAATGATATTGCAGATGTAGGCCTCCCTCTGCATTCTGTCTCTACAGCATACTAAGAGCACATGGCTACAGAGGACCCAATATCTCAATGCCGTTAATACTTTTGATGAATTACTTCACATGGGAGTCATCCCCATCGTCAATGAAAATGATACCCTTGCTGTTTCTGAGATCAAGTTTGGAGACAACGATACCCTTTCAGCAATCACCGCAGGAATGGTTCACGCCGATTATCTTTTTCTCATGACGGACGTCGACTGTTTATACACCAATAACCCAAGGACTCACCCGGATGCTAAGCCCATTCTGGTTGTAGAGGATATAAGTGCATTGAATGTTGATGGTAATTGCCTATATCCCCAATTGCATAATATCAGAGATTCCACTAACAACCCCCATCCAGTCTCCACTGCCGGCTCCAGCGTCGGCACTGGTGGCATGGCGACCAAGCTCATCGCGGCCCGCCTCGCCACGTCCGCTGGTGTCACAACCATCATAACTCGCTCCTCCACCCCCTCAAACATCTTCCACATCGTCAAATACATCCAATCCAGCCACCCAACTCCCGGAACCACCCCCGGAACCACAACCCCCTCCCGAAACCCTATCTCCACCGATGACCCAATAGCCACATCCTCCATCATCGCAGCAACAAAACTTCACACACCCCGCCCAGGGACACCCTCCATTCTATCACAACATCACGCACCGTCCCCAGCTCTCCCGAAGGAAATTCTGGTATGCCCACTACACACCCGCTTCCTTCCTCAAGGCAGAGCAATCCGTGACCGACACTTCTGGATTCTACATGGCTTGAAGCCACACGGAACTGTGTACATCGACGAAGGCGCATATAGGGCTGTCACGAGGCACGATAAAGCAGGATTACTTCCGGTCGGGGTAGTAGCTGTAGAAGGAATTTTTGCGCAACAAGAACCCGTGAGCTTGGTGATTGCCAAAAAGGGTACAGCGCCGGATCAGTGGGAGAGTATGGGAGCGGAAGTAGGGAGAGCGTTAGTGAATTATTCGTCTGTGGAGATTGCGAGGATAAAGGGAAAGAAGAGTTCGGAGATTGCACAGATTTTAGGGTATGCAGGTATGTTTAACGCTAGGGGGCAGTGATCGAGTATGATCAGGCTGCTGATATTATGTTTAGATACCGAATACGTCGCGCATAGAGATAATACAGCATTTTTCCCAGAGCGGACAAAGAGCGGGACGGATCTGAAGAGCTTGGTTGCTGTTGCAGAGGAAGCAGAAGCGGCGGTTGAGGCGGCGATGGAGGCAAGAGTTTAGGAAATGGTTATCTAGACAGGATAAGGGCTAGCTAGTTATTTGATTATATTTGATTATTGATTGCGTTCTTGGTTTCGGGAGTTTGGAGAAATCAGACTGGTTATTTTGCACTCTTTGAACTCAGGAAGTTCAAGATGGTACTAGATTCCCCATAGCCTGTCAGGAAGCCATACCTTTTCTCCCTGTGTCCTGTGCCCTCAGCACGTGCCTAAGCTATTAAATCACAGATTGCTATGTACCTCTTCACCATGAGTGCTCAACTGGCTACTGGATTTTACTTCTTGCAAGGCAGTTTTCCAGGCATATTTTCCTGTAATCCGCTGCGGTATGGTCTTGCAGTTATCGTAGCGTAATAGATCTTATAACACCTTACCAGCTGTCGGTCTAGACTATTATTAACTATTAAGTACATATCCATGCAACCAGACTACGTATTACGGTTCCCACACAAGAGCCTTACGAAACAAGCGTAAGAGCTTACAAAGAAGCTTCTGATATTTGTGAGCACCAATTGCATACTACTTTCTTACATGAATGTCATGTTAAAACTGCAATGGGTAGTCACAAGTCTAGGTGTAGTTCGAGCGAGTCTAAATAGATTACTTCACAGGTTGTTTTAAGTGTTACCCTCAGAATGTGATTGAACAGAGTTGCTAAAGTTGGCACGATATGGCAATGGTACTAAATCTTACTAATTACATCTCTGAGGAGGTGTCACACACCTATGCATACTTATGCACATACGCACATATATTCTCCCTGTCTGTTAGGTGAAAATGATCCTTTGTTGGTCATCATAACTCTTTGAAACGGCCAGTATTGATCTCGCTCTTTCTTCTACTTAATTCCACAATCTCTGCAGGCTCTTCCGTATTTCAAAGACCCTCATTTTCTTCCACCGAGAATATTAAAGCCAGGTGCAATACCATATTGGAACATACTAGGGTGACCACAGTATATTTTCGTAAAACGTTACATCTCTTGTCTTTATCAAAATCCATTTGTTAACATCGTAGATGAGATAAAGACCTTCAGTATTAAAATAGTTGAAAAAAACAGCTTCAATTGTTCGACTGTCCGATTTCTTCCTGTGCTGTTCTTCCAGATGAGCGTTATATCCGGTTTCTAGCCATACCATGGTTCTTTGGGCGTACCGGTACAATTGATCGTTTCATGTGGTGAGCGGAGTTTAAGGTAAGCGGCCATCCGGCATGCTTCTGGCCAAAACCCCACGGGAATTTTATTTTAGGGCCCTACATCATGGAAGATGCCAGATGTGCGATCTGTTTGATGGCATTTTCGGCGAGTCCATTTCGTTCGGGGGAATAAGTTTTGGTTGTGAAGTGCTGTATGCCTTCTCCTGCCATCCAGGCTTGGAATTCGTGTTGTAGCATAGCCTGCCCATTGCCACCAAAACCAATAAGTATCTTCAAATCAGTGAACTTCTGTTGTATAGCCCGAAATTCCTTGAAAGCCTGTCTGATGTCATCCTTGGTTTTTAGACAGTAAACCCACACGTATCTTATGTAGTCAGTAACAAAAACACAGAAATATACATAACCACCCACCAGGCCTGGAAGTTGCATAGGGCCACGGTTATCCACATGTATTTTCTCACAACTGCCTCGTTGCCCTGGTCCTCGGTATTCTCGATATTCTTCGATTCCTACAAGACAACCGGTGCAAGGAATCTTGGTGCAAGGTATCTTTGGTTCACCAATCCGGAAACCTGTTGCTCATTTTGCAGTCTCTTTTATTGAGGTGTCCTACTGTTGATGCCATATTTGAATACTGTCAGGGCCGTGTATCCCGTAGAGCTATGCATATCTCATGTGATCCAACATATGCGTCCAACCACGACGAGATACCAATCTTTGTCCCACCAGCCAGTGTTTTTCCATTCCATCGTAAACGTGTAATCAATAGGACTAAGATCACAGTGCAAGCCTTTGTCTGTAAGTATCGGAACAGGAAAAAGGTTTGACTTTTGTTTGTAGACTCGGAACGTATATGACATTATCGAGATTGACATAGGTGATCTTCCCTTCGACTAACAGAACTAGAGGAATCGTGACATAGAAGTGAGAATAAACCCAGCCGTTTGCAGTCACAATGTAGCAGTGAGATAAATAAATATTTGAATGGGGAAGAATGATTTGAGGTTCCTTTGTCAATCAACCACTTTCTGGGTTCGTCTCCGGGGTTTATGCCTCCTCCATTCGTCATATTATCTTTTTCTAGTTTCCACGGGGTATGCACACTCTCTTCCAAAGTAATTCTTTCCTCTCAAAACAAATGTGATGAGAGTCAGCCCTTGTTGATCCTGGACCCATGAATGTCGTTCCTTCTGGTAGAAATGTCGGGGGTTGAACTGTGTGTACTTGAGCTTGCTGCGGGAGGTGGTCCCGATATGAACAAACCATTCTGCTACACTCAAAAAACACCCTGTGAAGTCATTTTTGACCAACCCTTCCAAGTCACAGGGAGACGGCAGACATTGAACAAGGGGAGAATTCCGGAAAAATTACCTCAAGCCCTTCAAATGATGGGGTACATGCTTGTGTAGTTAACAACTCATCACATTCTTCTCTGATGATGAATGGAATGGAGAGGAGGATACTGAGTTTATTGCTACCGTAGAAATCTGCAACGTTTCCTATGCAATAGGTATTTGAAAATTAGTTTCTTATCTACGGGTTCTTATCTATGGAGTTTTTAATATATATGGGGCCTTATGGTTCAGACTATATAGGCCATCTTGTACTGAAATATCGATGTGCTATGTGGAATTCAGTGAAGTTCGGAATAATCATCAGTATAATATTTTTTTGTCTACGTCTTGTTGCACGATTTATCCTCAAAGTAAGAAAAATCCCAGCTATTTCTTATTTATAGGATCCAGTTAAGGTGCAAAACAGTACTTTGTTAATCGCAGGTACTTATTTATACGCAGATTGCTAAGTATAACTACTGGTGTTTTCGTTTCAAGTGTTTGCAAAAACTTCTACTCTAATTGTTATTGCCGATACTTTAAGAATAGTAATCTGAAATTCTCAATTTATTGACATACGAAAGTGTTCACAGATCATGACTGTATTAACTTCTCAGCTCTAGCTGAACTAAACTGGATTGTTAGATGGAGGTCTAATCGGCTGGGAAATACATGAATCTATTGCAATCGCTGGGATAGCTCTTGCTAGATATCCGTTATCAATTTTTTTTAAGTAAACAAGTAAACCTTGATCAATACAAGTGCATTATACACCAAATTGAGTAATTATTTAGATTGCCCGTGAGCGGCACAGTGGGTATGCTACCCACGGGAGGCCCAGAACATATATATCAATCAGCGTGGGTGTGAGAACCAGACTACCACATGGGTGCCAACCAGACTAACCACGTGGGACTCGACCAGACTTAACGATTCATCTGCATGTATGTTGCATATTGATCTAGGTAGCCTAGAGTTGAGGTATTAGAACTTCGGCGGTGTCAGTCTGGTTGAATGGCTCGCATGCCTACAACTGCTGGGCGTGCTCTATACAAAAGCAATTTTGTATGCCAAACACAGGTTTGTTCTCGCTTTACTATCCCGGGTGAATATTTTCATGAAGGTTATCACCAGCGAACCCAATATGCCAGCGACGTCAATATACATACCAGTCATTGTTGTTTTCTCCTACTGCATTCGTGAGTCATTCGTCATGTGGGGTGTCCCCCTTATCTTTCGGTGAGTTCAAGATTAATTCTTGTTGCCGGGGGTGTACAACGAGGAATACTTCGTCTGCACCCCCAGTAAAGACCTCAGCCCCGCCAGCTATTGATATCTTATAGCCAAATCTACCCCGTGATCTCCTGCATTTCTTCCTAGACCATTCGACCAGAAATTCACCTTTGCGCTTCTGTACTTTATTCAAACAAACTAACATGCAAATAAAGTATTCCTTTTTGTACTTAACCAAACCGGGCCAGATGGCTCAAAAGCAAGCACATAGGCAGGAGAGTCTTCTAGATACTCTGCTTATGATGTCTATCAAGAACCGAGTGAGGTCATATCGCTGGGATTTAAGTGAGGGCAGCACTTTTCTTAACAAAACCAGGTCTAAATCAAGTGAGAAATAACTCAAACGATGCTGGCAATGAGTAGATTCTTCTGGGTTTACTTACTATTCAGCATATCTGACAAGACTGGAGTCCGGTCGTGCCTACAGGGATCCGCCTTGGAAAGAAGTAAATTGGATTGACTCGTCTGCACTCCCGGTTAAGGCCTCACAGCCACCATCTACAGTACCATCTATTCATATATATATCTTACAGCCAAACCTACCCTGTGATCCTCTTCATTTCTCCAAGCAGTAATGCACCTTGGCCCCTTCTGTGCTTCACTCAACAAATTACCATATATCTATATAAAACACAGTCCTAAAATTTGAGCCTACTTGATTGTATATATTTGCCTCGAAACCGTCGAAACCGTCGAAACCGTCGAAACCGCATAATAACCACTTCCCGGTGGTGATCCTCATTCCCGTGATGTATGCTAACTCGTCCTGGACAATCTTCATCACCTGTAACCGCTGTTCCTGCGTTCTGGGTACTTAATGCACCGCACGGGCTTTCAGGTCATATTGCGCCTTACCGGTAAATCTGTACCTATACATAATCAACATAATCAAGAGAGATAAGTAGGTCGCTAGGTTGTGTTTAGATGGCCTATTCACTGGGTGAATGTCGCACGCAAGTTGCCCTGTTGCCTACTTTATGTACTGTAACCTTACAGCCTTGAAATTGCTTTTTTGAGCTGGAACGTACCAAAGCTGGATCCAAATTTGTCAAGCACAAGTCTGCATTGCTGAATGATCGGATGCACCCCACTTTGTCGAGCAATCACTAGGCTATTCATGTAAATGTATCCATTTTCCGCCGCTTTCCGCTCCCATACTCTCTGGTATACTGGCGCCGTTAACGGCTCAGGATTGTGAAAGTTTGGTACAAACGTCAAATCAACTGAAGAACGTACCCCGAATACCTGGCACATCTGTCATCGACGGTTACATTACGGCCCTGTAGCAGACCACCGGAGCGAACGCAGAGATGGTAGATGCAGTATCGATTGCCGCATCTGTCTCAGGTCTCATTACCATTTCAGCACAGATTGTCGGAATGGCAAAGGAGCTGTTTGACAGGGTGAAAGATGCACCTGAGACAATGATGCGGGTGAGGGAAGAGGTAGAGAGCATGCAACCCATATTTTGTCAAGTGCAGCTCTTGCTCAATGGTGCTAGCCTGGGAGTGAATCATAGAAACCTCACAATGATTTCTGTTCACGATTTCATGGCCACCTTAACTGGCTGCGTGATTGTCTATTCTAAATTGGAGAAGAAGGTGAACGAGGTATGTGGGTTCAATGACCCCACCACAGCTAGTGCGGCGTGGAAAAGAGCAGGAGTGATTGTGGATCGAGTCAAATGGGGTCTGTGGAAGCATGAAGAGATCTTGGTCATTATTGAGGATCTACAACGACAAAAGCTGAGTTTGAACCTGATGTTAACTATCATTACTTGGTGAGTTATTTATCCCGGCAGCCAACTTTAGGTTCCTGAAATGCTTGTCTTGTCTTTCTCACCTATGGCAATGTCTAATATATATGCGGAATTAAACTGCATTGAATTCGGAGAACGCTGCTGACTCCTCATATTTATATAGCACTACGACCACCGAGGCCTCTGAAGTGCAGGCAAGATTACTGGAACTCTCCACAGGAATTCTGCAATCAAATCATGCACAATCGGCTTTGCT
Source organism: Terfezia boudieri ATCC MYA-4762 (assembly GCA_003788615.2). NCBI lineage: Eukaryota > Fungi > Ascomycota > Pezizomycetes > Pezizales > Pezizaceae > Terfezia > Terfezia boudieri. The sequence goes on along the minus strand of ML121598.1, from coordinate 63,948 downwards.
CCGAGATTTAATCAGTCGCCATGATGCGGTGTTAGACCGTCAAGATGAGCAGGCCCGAGGTCTAGAAGAGATTCGCGATCGGCCATACCTGAGTTCCACTGGCAGCCCCCCGTCCAAGTATCGCGACATTTGCAACTCTGACAATGCCTCCATCATGTCCCAGCGGAGACCTTCCTATATAGGGGATCTTAAGGCATCAAGAGCATACAAGCGTCTCAGGCATTTTGGCCTAGGTATTGAATCAAGCTCAGACTCGGTTCTCTCATTTGACAGCGCCTGTAGTGTTGGAAATTGGTCAATTCTATCCGATATAACATTGGGGGATCTTTCAGTCTCACAGATCGCGGTACTGAACCTCCCCATTGACTTGGCTGATATCAGCAACCCCGAGCCTTTCCAAGACTTGCTTTCAATGGAGACACCTCGCAGTCCTTCCGAGCTCCGAACCAAACGGTCTTCTCGTGGGCGGTTACACAATGCTATTGATAATGGCAATGGATTTGTTACTAGGGCCTTGCTGGCTATGGGAATGGATGTTGAAGAGCTTGATTCAAGTGGTCGAACGCCTCTTGTCCGTGCAGCTATGAAGCACCAGGAAGCTATTTGCAAGATGTTATTGGAAAAAGGCGCAAGTGTTGGGGCATTGAAAGCTTTCACAAGTGGCATGACTTTCACGGAGAAGCTGGAACTACTTTACCCTTCCTCTGTAAGTATGCATGATGTAGTCAAAAGGGACCATAAGTCAATACTACTGCTATTGTCATTGATAGAGGCATGCGATGCTGAAGGCTGGACTCCACTGGCTTCGGCAGCATTCAATAACAACGAAGCTCTGTGTGAATTCTTAGTGGAAAAGGGTTGCACATTATGCCTCAACACTGAGCAAAAGAATCAATTGAAGCCCAAGCTTTCGCGTCGTATCCATGATGCAGCACAGAACGGTCATAAGACTGCTTTGCAGCTACTGCTGGATATGGGAGCTGATATCAACGAGAAAAATCCACATGGCAAAACAGCATTGCTAGAGGCTGTTTTCTATAACCATCTGTCATGTGTCAAAATACTTATCAAAAGGGGGGCAGACGCAACGATATCAGATCACATAGGTGGTAGTGTGCTGCACCGAGCAGCACAGCGGTTGACCGACGATGAAATGATGAAATTTCTTCTTGAGCATGTAGTGCAAACACGAACTCGAGAGCTGCTGCTTAACGCGAGGGACCATAGGGGCGACACTCCACTTCATGATTGCAGTTATCAGGACTATCAGAGCCTCGTTTCACGGTTGAAAAATGCAAATATGCTAGTCCAGGCTGGTGCATCACTTACAATCAAGAACAAGAAGGGGGTAACACCCTACGGGTGTGCTCGGGATCGGCAGAGAAAAGAGCTGACAAAATACCTATGGTCCCAACTTTCACCTGAGCAACAGACGCGAGAAACACCTCCACCTCCAGACCGGTGAAAGAAGAAATATACCCTATTAGTATTGATCTCCTCCCTCTGCCTGGCACAAGATTCAAGGATTTCCTCATCTAGATATATTTTGCAGGCAGCCAAAGCTGCAGGATGTGTGGGGTTGGATTAGAGGCCAGCTCATATAGTGTTTCTGGAGGACTTGGTATCGGGGCAGTTGGGGGTTGCTTACTTTTCTGTACGTTGAAGGGATCTCCAGCGGAGTGATCGTCATGCCATATCTCGTATTTCAATATGCCGGGTCTGATTGGATCCTCCCTTTTTTCTCTGGTTCTCTGAGTGTACAAAATACGCAGTGGGATTTGGATGTGATGTGCGGGATTTATACATATGGAGGCCATTTTATGGTAAGGTTCAGGGTAACTAAATGTAAGATATTTGAGTGAATGACACTTTCAAGGGTATATATTTTCTTGGTTGGACATAATTTGAAGTTAGTGCTGGGTACTGCAATTACTGCTGGCTAGTGAGTGTATAATTAAGATGACTAGTGTCGGGTTCATTCAACAGTTTACGCTAATGGAATAGGAATATCGGGAATCTGATCGGTTGGATAAATGTGATGATCTTTTTAACTCGTCCTGCCTTTATCTTTTAGTATATGAATATGTGGGATTTGATTGAACGCTTCCTTTTTTTTTTTTTTCTTTCTTTCTTCCTTTAATAAATCAAGTTACATTGTTAATTCTTATTTTTTGTTTTATTTCTATATTTGTATTTTTTTGGGGGAAGGTGTTTGGTACTGTGATAGTTAGTAAATTTGTGAGCTAGATTCTTAAGAAAAAGAAAAAAGTCAAGAAATCAGAAGAAGAGCATGCTATAGCAAATGGGATTTTTGGGAGATAGTATATACATATATGGAGGCCTAGCAGACAGATATAGATTCAAGGGGTAACTAGGATTATTTTCATTATATCTCGAGTCCATCCATACCAGACTTCTTTCCTGAGATCGAGCTACATAGTATATATATATTTTCATTTTAAATACTTATTTCTAAAACAGATTCTCCAAAATTAGTTCTATGGAGGAATTTCTTACAAAGAATGTCATATAGGTGTATATATTCTGGGTAATGCCAATCGCTCAATGTAGTACGTATATCTGATGTGAGATTGGTATACTGCTCGATAGAGATAATAGGTCTGCTGAATATGAGACATTGATCTAGGGTGGGGAGCTTGTCGATGCTGAGTATCCGTGTTCATAGTTTAATAAAAATAGCCCAGCTAAGATCCCCCGGTATAAGTACTAGTGAGATTCATTCATCAATACAAGTACATTATAGTACCTGCACTTAGTTTTCTACTGGCTATTCCAAGATGAAGTCTGTGCCAAAAAAGGTTATATTGCAAAACCACAGCCTGAAAACCAAGTATAAGAAGTGTACTTTTTAACATTTATCCAACCAGCACCATAACTTGGCAGCCAAACATACTGTACTTTACATGGTACACTAAACCCGTTTGACCTATCGAACTGAAAAACATAACCAAGATATAAGACTTCCGAAGCTCTGTGGATAACAGCGGTAGTAGCTTTCTGAGGGTAATACACACCTGGATGATAATTCCAAACGAGAGCAGGTTAGATGCAGTTATGGCTGTCGTAGTTTACTTATCATTGGTTTATTAGCTAGGTCGCTAGTGCAAGGGTCGCAGATGAAATATGCGACCCGGAGAGCACACGGGCCTTCTCTCGGATTCCAATGACTCTAAAGCGAGATAAGTGGTTTATAGAGCTTAGCGAATATAATAAAGAGGTTTATCGAGCTCAATGAGAGAAACAAGACAGTGCTTGGGTTCTGATCTCTCTATCTAGATACAAGAGGCTCCTTATATAACCGATACTTCAATATACTAAACACCCACGTGCACAGCCAACAACATGTACTATAACCCTCGCTTCGGTCAACAGCCCAAGTCAACAACCTTAACGTACATCTTCGTAAGAAGCAGCTATCCACATGCTGGTACGACCTAGCCCAGCCCGCACCGTGTTCTGGCCAGTCTCTCTAACCCCAAGAACGATAGGTTAGAGGGCCCCATTGCTATACCTGCTATGGGTGATCAGTCCACGTCGTCAGTCTCAGCGGGCTATCGGCTTCGGTTAGCGCCTTGCGTAGACCACCCTCACGTGAGCACTCGCAACATTACCCCCCCTTTGAGAGCGGGTCGTCAGACCGCTACTTTCTCCTCAGGGCTTTGGTGAATGTCCGTCTCTATGTGAGTGTGAATGGGCCGTTAAATTGGTTTCCGCTGCTAATGCCAGATTCCAACATCTCAATCTAATCGATTCATCGATCGTGGGCCCCATTCGGTGGCCGGTGTGCCCTGTCGTATTATTCAAGTCACCAGTAAGACCTCCCTATTATCGGCAAAACCCAATGGGCAAAAAAGTCCGATAAACTGTAGGAAAGGTATGACCTAATGCCTTAACCCGCCTGGCATAGGTATCTTTGCCTTAACCCGCCAGACATAGGATATCTCTGCCTTAACCCGTCAGGTATCCCATGTAGCACGTGAATATGTATAAGAATCCGCAGATTGCTAACTCTCTGTATCTGCAAATACCTTCTTTTTTCCAGAACCCGCAGATTTTTTCTTCATTTTAGCGTCCATAGGCTCATGTTCAGGTATTTGTCACCCAGAGCCGGATTTTTGAGCTTTGAGTTCCACTGGGGTCTTTGAGTTTTGAAGCTCGTTTGCGGCGTTATAGGCTCGTTCGGCGGTGTTTGCGCATGTCCCCCGGCATCCAAGACTCTCAGAATCTCAATTTCACGATAGAATATAAGCAAATAAAAGGGGAGATAATTATTCTTGACGTCGCTAATATTGGCAGCGTTTATGCGCTTGAGTGTCTCATACTCGTTACCCCCATGAATTGTTGCACGCTGCTTGCAAGCTACATCTGGCTGAATTGAGGTATGGAGCTCAAGTGGCCTATGGGATTTAGGAATACAATTCATGCAGCGTGCAACAATTCATGGGGTAACAAGTAGATTTGGCGATGTACGGTGGTAATTCGATCTAACCATTTTTCTGCTGCGGTGAATTCTGCTCGAAGTCGGTCGATAAGTGGATTGTTCTGGGGTCGAATTCCTATATCGATCTAAATGGCGAATGTCCGTGTGTTGGTTGATGCGGCTGTTGAGTTAGAGGCAAACTCAACCATCTGTGCCACTTCCGACCTTCCGAATGATCTTGGTTTTTCTTGAATGTCGATTTCTGGCAAGGCAAGCTCCAGCAACATAGGATGCGACGTCTTCCTACCAGCTATCCCATGTGAATTCCTGCTGACCAGCTCTTGAGTGCGTGCTTTTCCCAAATGTCCCGCTACCTTACTATCATGACATTGTCTTAAAACCTCTAATCGGGTTTCTGGTGGTATTATGAATAAGCCGTCCTGTTTAGGCCAGTCTGCCACCTCTATGCCTTCGAGGTCGGCTTCGATTCTAGGTTCTTCTGGCATTAGCACCAACTGCTGTTCTATGCCTTCGTTTCCAGGCTCTTCTAAACCTCCCTCTTCTTCCATGAGTGCCAGCTGCCCTTTCTTGAAAAACTTCTCTTCCGTTCTCGACTTCTCATCTCCCGCTCTTCTACTTAGTGCATCTGGTTTGGGTCAAATTGGGTCAGAATTGGGGCTGACAGGAATTCCGCTCTAAGTTCATCAAATAAAGGCCTGCTGTTGTTTTGCGTCCCAGGATCTGCTAGGGGCCTTACTTTTGCGCTATATTCAGCAATGAACCTTCGGTAGTAGTTGGCGAAGCCTGAACTTCCTTTTTCTAGGTGGGGACCGGCCATTTGGAGATTGTATCGAGTTTGGCAGGGTCCATGTTAACTTCTCAGCCATTGACTATATAACCGAGGAATATGGTCTCATGGGTCTTCAAAAATCCACTGATGGTCGGCTTCGGTCTCACCACCATAGATTAGAATGTCGTCGGAATACCATATCACATCTTCATCTGCTGACTTTTCAAATATGGTGTCCATCATTTCCTTAAACGATGGAGGGGCATGGGTTAGTCCGAACGGCATGACAGTGTACCCATACAGCCCTTTTTTGGTCTTGAAGGCGGTTTTCCACTTTTCGCCGGCAGCAATCCGAGTTAGGTTGTAGCCAATTTTCAGATGCAGCTCAGTTAACCATCTAGTACCCTTCGTTCGGTCCAGTAGGTCATTGATCAATAGTAGGGGGTATCGGTTCGGGACGGTGATCCGATTGAGCCTTCGATAATCCACACATAAACGCAATGGTCTGTCCCTTTTGCGTACAAACAAGGTTGATGCGCAAGCGGCCGATCTCGACCTCTTTACCTTGCCTGCTGGTATATTCACTTCCAGATACCGTGCTAAATCTTCCAGAGTCGTTCTATCACCAGAATACTTTTCTGGTGGGGGTATGTTGATCGAGATCATGTCCTTGTCCGCTAGACCCTCTATTGCAGTACCTAGATCCAATAGCGAGATAAGTGGTTTATAGAGCTTAGCGAATATAACAAGAGGTTTATCGAGTTCAATGAGAGAAGCAAAGACAGTAGGTACTTGGATTCTGACCTTTCTATCTAGATCCAAGAGGCTCCTTATATCAGTATACTGAACGCAGCCAACAACATGTGCTATAACCCTTTTGCTTCGGTCAACAACAACCTTCCGGACTACCTCGAATTGTAGTATGCTTTAGCTAAGGGTATATTTTCCGTTTGCTGTAGCCTGGCTGGAATACACTTTCTGGGATCACTTATTTCACTTATTCTGGCATGCCTTGTCTGTTTTCCCAGACGTTGTGGCCCTAGTTAGTTCACCACTAAGTTTGATGTTGGCAACACACCTCGGCTTATAAGGATGCGGACAGATTCATACCTATAAGGTTGCGAACATAAACTGAAGAGAGCAGCTACTGGAAATTATGTGTACAACTGTCTTTGCATATGATTCATCACATTTTTCGAGTGGATTTATCAGATTTTTGAGACTGTCGGCGGAGAGCAACCGAGGCGGGAAGTGGGTGTAAGTAGGATCTGATAACTATGAATGCTGAGGGAGAGTGAGGACTTGCCATACGAATACCACACATGGCCTTGTTGCAGCTCACTTATATTAGGCACGAGCTAAAGGCTCACCAATTATATATCATATAATGTGGATTTGACTGGGTACTTGTATTCTTATAAGAAGAAGATATAAGAAGAAGATCAGAGACGAAGCACGTCTAATTGATATCATGCGTGCGTGCCTGGAAAGATATGAGATGTATGTGCATAGCTGGCGGGAGTTACACGTTGTAGAGAAAGAATCACCTAGTCACCCTAGAATATCAATTTCAAACGATACAGTTAGAAATAAGATGATACTCGAGCGGATGATATGCAGAGGACATAATAGGTGAAGATAATGCAGGTACATGCTTTTTACACTAATATTTACACTTATGATTACCGTAGCTTTAAGCTTTACTCATAAATGGGAAAATGCTCTTGGTAAGAAGTTTGGCCTTCCCCATAACAAACTTAAATGAAATCACCTATATATATATATATTCCGGACCCTCCCCCCCGCGTAGGTTCAAGAGCTACCTTTTCTAGCTTGATTTGTAGCACTTCATATAGTCCTATATCTACTTATCCGATATTTGTTGCTTTTTTAATAACTCTAACCTTCCCCCCCCCCCAAAAAAGTGGCTTTATTTTGGCGGGGTAATGCAAACGGCGATAGAACCTCAATGGTTTGGCTACACCCAAGCCTCCCGCAAAAAAAATTATACCGAAGGTTAGGGGAACGTAGAGTTTGTTTTAATATATAAAACTGTATATATTTTTTTCTTAATTTCTTTTGGAACGGAAGAGACTTGGTGTGAGCCCCAGACTAGTGTGAGCCGGAGTACAGGCCCAAGATTTCACCACTACCTAGTTAGCGCAGCAGGAGTCGTTTACCAAATGCCGGTTGCTATGCGACGATCAAACAAAACAAACAAAGGGACCTCACAACACGAAACAAAATCTGCAACACGAGGCTAAACTGTATATCTACTAAACCCATCTCACGCAAAGGTAAACAAGCTCTGGTAGTCCTTCAGTTGATTTGACCCTACATACATAAATTCGGCTACTTGTCTCGACCGTGAATTCCTGATAATTCATCGCGACCAGTCGCGTTGCGTTCACTACAGTCAATATGCTGGTGCAGGAGACGGTATAGCAGGCGAGATAGATGGGGATCACAGGGTCGGTAACCAACTGCGCTGCCCCTTCGGCTGTTATTGCTAATTCTGTGTATGGGGTGGTTGTAGGCTTTATGCAGAATTAGGCCCTGGGGAGCGCGTTTCCCTTGCGAAGCTCGCTGATGACCATCTGAGGTCTACGGGGGGGCCGTTGCGGATCGCGATTGATGTGTCGATTTGGTCGTTTCAGGCTCAGGCTGCACAAGGTCTGTATCCGTTGTCGTACTTGTTCTAGAAACTCAGCCATTGGGGATGATCAACTGACTTTTACTAGGTGGTACCAACCCTGCCTTGCGTACACTATACTACCGACTCACCCGCCTACTCACTCTCCCCATTCTCCCCATCTTCATCTTCGACGGTCCCGCTCGACCCCAATTCAAGCGGCACCGCAAAACCGCCAATGTCCCCGCCTACATCACCAGTCGGCAAAAAACACTCATCTCGCTCTTTGGCTATCCTTACCACACTGCCCCGGGGGAAGCCGAAGCGGAATGTGCTCATCTGCAAAAACTCAGAATCGTTGATGTGACGTTGAGCGAGGATGTCGATACGTTGATGTTTGGGTGCGGAAAGGTGCTACGGAATTGGTCTAGCGAAAGCGGACGGGGTAGAGGCGTACCAACGCATGTGACGGTTTATGATTTGGATAAGGTGGAGATGGAAAGGGGGTTGACTCCGGAGGGGATGATAATGGTGGCACTGATGAGTGGGGGTGATTATATCCCCGCGGGGATTCCCGGGTGTGGAATCAGGATTGCGGTTGATGCGGCGAGGGCGGGGTTTGGGAGGGAGCTTTGTGCGTTGGGGGGGAGGGGCGATGAAGAAGGGTTGAGGGCGTGGAGGGAGAGGCTCATGCATGAGTTGAGGACGAATGAGAGGAAGTTGTTTGCAAGGAAGAATAATAAGATTGTCATTCCAGAGAGTTTTCCGGATAGGCAGGTGTTGGGGTATTATTTGAGGCCGGTGGTTAGTGCAGTTGGAAGTGAGATTGTGCGGAGGAGACCGAGGTGGGGTGGGGAGGTGGATTGGATGGGATTGAGGAGCTTTGTGAGGGAGGTTTTCGAGTGGAGGGGGAAGCGGGGGGCGAAGAAGTTGATGAGGACGCTGGCTGCGGGCGTATTGATTGGGGGGTTGTTTAATGGCGGGCAGAGGAAGGGCTTGGTGGAGAAGATCTCGGGCAGGAGGGTGCACCACTCGACGGACGGGTTGGCGGAGTTGAGGGTCGCGTATACTCCGGCGACTGTGGTGCCTATTGACCTCGATGCTGAGCCGGATGACGAGGATGACTCTCCCGGGGTGGAGGATGGAGAGGAGGGCGGAGATGTGGATTCTGACGATGATGGTGCAAAGGGGGTGAAGGGGAAGCCGAAGGATTATGATCCCTTTGCCATCGAGCGAGTGTGGATCTCGGAGCGCGTGCTACGGCTGAGCGTCTCCGAGAGGGTCGAGGAATGGGAGGAGGAGGAGCTGAACAGGCCCAACAAGAAGAAGGCCGCGTCAAGGGAAAAGGCCGCGACTGGAGCAAAGACGGCGAGGGCGAAGGCGAAGGTGGTGGAGAAGGATGGGGGTGCGATCGAGAAGTTCTTCAAGGCGGCGAAGCCCGCGACGGCAGCAGCACCTGTGGCGCAGCCTCCGAAGGAAGACGCAGAAGCCACAGATGAGGCGCGATGGATCCCTCCGCCACTACCGCACAGCAACACTGCTCCTGCTTCCCCACCCGCAGCCGGAGTGTCGCAGTTCAAGCCCCCGCCAGCCCCGCCCGCACCGCCAGCAAAGGCTCCCCGCGCAGCCCGGGCAGCGTCAAGGCCTTCAGGAGCAGGCAAGAAGCAATCCACCGCAAATCTCAGGGCACAGAATCCATGGACCCTCGCCCTCAAACACCCTTCTGGACCCAGCCGCAGCAATACTGCCGGCCACTGTGGGGCAACTGCACCCAGCAGTAGTAGGAGCAGGTTACCACCAAAAGCCTCCTCGCCTCCTCCTACCAAAGCCACCTGGAAAGACATTGACAGTTTATTTACATCCAAGAAGAAGGCTTGTACATCTACATCCAATGGCAGTACAACCCACCCAGCACCCTCGCGGGCCAGGTCTTTTGAAATTCCGTCTTCTCCACTCCCCCCGGTGGAGGACTTCTTCCTCGATGAACCATCGTTCCCAGAATGGCCGAGCCCCATTCATTTACAGGGCTCAAAGAGGCAGAGGAAGCCATCGCCACAAATCGAGGTCATTGATTTACTGTCTTCCTCCCCGCCGGCATGTTTCTCTGCAGATACCTCGCCTACTACGGCAAAGTTCGATGCCAGCCTATCATCTGTACCAGGAACACCGTCTCGCAGGCTTGAGAAAGGGTGTGGAGAATCACATAGTAAGAAGCAGAAGACCCCTGAAAGTATTCGACGGGCCTCGTTAATTGAGGAAAATGATGCATACCTCTTTAATACCCCTGCCTCAGTTAGCCGCACATCATCGAAGCGCTTTATAGGTGGCTTCATCCCTCCCAGCGAGCCCCTCCATGACGAGAGCTCCTATGACTATGACGTAGGTCTCCCTGCATTAGGATATGACGACCATTTTGGGTTCTACGAACAGGACCTACCTTCCCCCAAGGACTCCCTGGAATCAAGATCACAGGCAATTAGCAAGGTGAACCGTCGTCTCGACTTCTCTGCCCCAGTGCCACCTCCCCCTCAACTAGAGGGAGATTCTCGGGCCATATTCCTCTCCTCCAAACCACTATCATATCTCCCACCATTGAATACAAACCTCCCGCAATCATCCTCGGAATATGCATATAGAAATAGCTCCATAGCTTCAACCACCTCCTCCGATGCATATTCAGATTTTTCCATTCCCCTCTCTACCCCAACTTCAGCTGCGGAGCGACAGCCTGTCCGGGATTTCTCCTGGATCACAACTACCCGAGGGAATTTTAGTCCTAGGAAACAACTCAAGCGTGTCATGGAGGGAGTGTTTCCCTCGCCATTATCGCCTAACAATGAGGAATTTAACGGCCGTAATCCACTAATGGCGTCGAGATTAGGAAAGAGTAAGAGGGAGCGAGAACTTCCAGCGAAGACCTTATCACCTATACAGGCTTTGCTTGAAGTTACGAGCACTCCTATCCCCGCCTCACTGGCGTCTTCGCCGAATGAACTACAGCAGCCACAGTGGGACTGTCCACAGTCTAGAGCACCTTCGAGAGCCTCGGGGAGGTCGATAATTTCAACTGGGAGTCTGGGCCCGGGGTTCGATGAACTTGCATCATCGGCTCCGGCGGCCCCAGAGGTAACACCCCCGAGGAGGAGGATGAAGAGTATGATTCCTATTCCATCGGCGAAGAAGAATAAACCACTGGCTCCTCCTCCTCCCGCCGCCGCTCCTGCGGCGAAGCAGAAGCATGAAGCTACGATCAAGGCGAAGCCAAGCCAGCAGAAGCTGCAAGTGCAAATGAAGCAAGTGAGGAAGGCAGCTTCGGTACCCCCTCCTGCAGCCGCAAAGACAGAGAACTTGCCCCCAAAACAGAAACCAATGAAGGCCTCTGTCGGACAGAGCATAGAAGAGGGAGAATGGAGGGTGCTGGACGAGTCAGATCCTAAGTTGGGGGCGATGCAGACAATTGGGAGAAAGGGGGGGTTGGGGGTCAAGAGGAGCTTGGGGAAGATTAAGGTGTGGAGGGATGTGGATGTGGTGGATTTGACAGGGGAGTAGGTTTGTTTTGTGGAATTAGGTGAGTTTTGGGGGATGGTAGTAATCCAAACGCCTTACCCCAATTCTTTCTGAGTGTGTTATAAATTATGATTCTGTCTATGACACTTTTCTTGGGTTAATGGTTAGGCATGAGTATAGGTTTCCCTTTTTTCCTTTTTTCTTGTATGGGTGTTAGGGCTTGTAATTTTACCTCGTGTACTTGTATCGAGAGTTCTACTTCTATGGCAGTAAATACATCTGGACTCTGTGATGGAGTGGGGGAAGGGGAGGGGGAGGGGGAGGGGAGTGGAGGGTAATGTTAGTTACGGTTATGTCGATTTAGTATAGGAATGAATAAATGGAATACTTCTTACCAAAAGACTAACGTGTTGCCTTGTGTTTTGCTTGGGTTATATATTTGTTAGTCGACTGAGCAGTTGAGGGTTTTTTCTATGCACAGAATGATATACCTATTTGGAGTGGAGATTGAATGTACAACCAATAACCAATATAAACAGCATTGGTATAACACCTCCAAGAGCTTCTTTTCCAGTAGCATGGCTAATGCTCCTGCTTGTCTTTGCTTCTCTTGCCGCTTCCAAGCCCTGCGTCGCAGACGCAGACGCAAGCGCGGTCTTTTCTTGAAGCCTCCCACTTGTTCGCATTCAGATGGATATGGAGGATGTTGATGCCGAGAATTCCGGGGACAGAAGCAAATTGTTCAGTGTTGATCCGACGGATGGATATCGGGATCTCAGCTGGCCCCCAAAAGCCGGAAGCGAAAGGAAACCGGGGCCTCCGACAGAGAGTTATCCACTGCAACTATATGGACAAGCATGCCCAAAGGTATGATCATGAACTTTTTCCATTAGCAGCAGTCCGCTGGAGGGAAAACTGTTGAGAATCGGGGTTTATGGTAGGTATTACTTGGTATCTATCCCCTCCTGAGGCTACGGCTATCCCTTCTCCACGGTGAAGATCTGGGGGTAGCTTACTTAAGTACGAAGTACATGTAAATCTCAAGGTACTGAGTATCATCAAAAGCGCCGATTTTATCCTGAACTAACTGATTTTCTCCGCATTACCTACCTATGTAGTGGCAATAACATACAGCTCACTCATCCACCCAGGAGTCTATCAACGATGCATATTTTCATCCCCCTAAAAAAAGGTAGATTCTCAAACACACCCTCCCCAACCCCACCCAATTCACGCAAGTGCGTCTTCCCTAACTATCCCTTTTCCCCACCACGCTCATCTCTGCTTGCCTCTCTCCCCACCGCAACTTATACCCAAATACCCTCCTCCTCAACTCCCTATCTCCTCTATCGATCTCAAACATCGGCTCTGGCAGCACCTCCTCCAATACCTTATCGACAGCCAGCCCTTCTTCCCTCGCCAACTCAAAGAATGCCATGTCCTTCTCATACAGCCAGGGCCTATGCGGGGTGAAGAACACCACTGCACATGCTGCCGGGTCGGATTTTGAGAGGGTGAGGAGGATGGTATTGATGAGGGAGTGGTGCTCGGAGTGGTTGAAGAGGAGATCGGAGAGGATCAAAAGGGAGAAGACGTTTGTATTTGTGTTTATGTTTGTTGGGTTGGTAGTTTGTGAGTGGTGAGTGGTAGGAGGATCGCATATCTCTGCCTCGATAATCTCGGGGAGGAGCGGCGTTGGGTCCCGGCCCCAGAGGTATCCTCTCGCAAAGACGCGGTGTTGATCGAGCAGCGGCGTGTGGTCGATATTATATTGAATATTGGAAATCAGCGCCGCAGAGGGGTAGTCCGTAACAACTACCTTCGAATTCGCCAGATAAGTTTCTCAAGGTTCATATCACTACGTCTTTGAGTACCTTGGACTTGGGGGTTTACCCTCCGAGCTCCCCCGACCGCGCCACAGACTATCCCGGGTAAGCCAGAGCCGGCGCCGAGTTCAAGCACATCTTTCCCGGTAACTAGGGAGGAGGCATGCCGCTCAAGGTAGTGCGCGAGAACGCGCCCAGAGTTCCAGAGGTGGTGGCCCCAGAGGGGGTCGTGGCCGACGAGGCGGAGGGTTAGGGTGGGGCCGGAGAGGAGGGTGTGGGTGCTGAAGGTTGGAGGGGGGGTGGTGGGGCGGTAGGAGGGGGGGTCTTCGAAGAGGTCGAGGTGGTACTCCGCTTCGGTATCGATCATCTCGGGGCGGGGCTGCAGGAAGCTTTGTAGAGTTTTTGGAGGGCAATAAGTATGCAAATTTTTGGTGGGGCTATAAGTATGCAACTTGTAATCCTTGGCAACGCATATGCAGCGGTCAACTTGATTGTATGACGCCCACCGTTACACCCGTCGATATCACCCCCCCCTCAACCCTCGGAGAGGAGACAAACCCGTATCCCCGCCATGCCTGTAATCTCCAGACCCCCCACATATACATTCATCCTACTGGTAGCTAACAAACACTCCACAGCTGATAATACTCACCGGCTACCCCTGCTCCGGCAAAACCACCCGAGCCCTCGAGCTCCGCGACTTCTTTATCGAACGCATCGCTGCCGCGCAAGCCGCCCAAAAAACTGGCCTCTCCGCCCCCTCCACCCCACAGCGCTGCTCCTCCACCGACGATCTCCGCTCCCCAACTACAGCCATAACCACAACCATCTACCCCAACCTCCCCCTCGACCCATCCGAAGTTGCCCGAATCTCCTGCCTCAAAGTCCACCTCATAAACATCGACTCCCTACACATCCCACGCACCTCCTATCGCGATGCTCGCTCCGAGAAAGAATCCCGCTCGACAGAATACTCCGCCATCAAGCGGCACCTAAGCAGAGACGATATCGTGATCTCTGATTCTTTGAACTACATCAAAGGCTACCGGTACCAGCTGTACTGCGAGGCAAAGGCCCTCCTTACCCCATCCTGCGTCGTACACATCGCCTCCCCTCCCGAGAAATGCCGATTATGGAATTCCTCCCGCACCACCTCCCACGCGCCAGACCCACATTGTCCTGCTTCGCCGGGATCCCCCTTGCCCCCACCCGATGTAATGATGTGTATCCTCCCTGTGGAGGGCGAGGCCCATAAGAAACAACTCACCACCGCCACCCCCGCGTGGGAGGAAGATATCCTCGAGAACCTAATTTTTAGATATGAAGAGCCTAATGGAATGACTCGTTGGGACAGCCCACTATTCACCGTTCCATGGGTTGATGAGAAAATGGACTGTGAGGCAATCTGGGACGCAGTAGTAGGTAAGGAAGCAGGAGCAAAAATTAAGGCTAATGTTGCGACTATTATTAAACCTGCCAGAGAGGCGGATTATTTGCATGAGTTGGATAAGACGACGCAGGAGGTTGTGTCGCTGATACTGGAAGCGCAGAGGAATGGGATGGTGGGGGGGGAATTGAAGGTACCAGATTGTAAAGAAGTGAGTAATTGATTTTTATTATTAATTGGGATTGAGTGGAGATGGGGCTAACTGGTGGGTGGTGGTAGGTTTTGAACCTTCCCCCGACCACGGTCTCATTGCCACAGTTGCAGAGGATTAGGAGACAGTATATTTCACTGAATAGGCAGCATGCGCAGGCGAAGAACAGGATAAAGGAGTTGTTTGTAGGATATTTGAATACGAATATTTGACAGTTATATCCTCTTCTTTTTGTGTATACTATGGTTATGTATTATATTTTAGCATGAGGTTATGAGTTCAGTGAATATGCTTAAATATTTAATTAATTACTCGATGTTGAAAAGTTGAATACATAACCCACTCAAAATTAAATTTACGGAAGTAGTGGAAGTAGCGGGGCAGCAGGAGGAGCAGGGCCATGCAGGGCTGTAAAATTGGACATAATATTACCATATTCACGTGATGCCAAGCAAACCCTCTAATAGCATCGAACCTCCCGGTCCCGACGTTATGCTATTATAGAGGTTTGCCTGTATATGAGGTGTTGAGGGCTGTGGGCACTCACACATATTGGCTCAAGTTCCCCAAGGACATTAAACGCCACCTAGTTGTCCACGTATCGAAGATCAAGCCTGCGGCGAATGAGGACAAAAACACCTTCCCCCACCCCCTGTACTAGTCGCAGGTGAAGAAGAATGGGAGGTCAAGGAGGTACTGGATTCAGGAAAGAGGTATGGCTGCCTGCAGTTACAAGGTGAAGTGGGTGGAGGACGAGGAGAGCACCTTGAGGACTTGGAGAATGCGCAGGACTTGGTCACCCTGTTCCACCAACGTTACCCTCGGAAACCTTGCCCCACCGAATGATATTAGGGACACGATCTCCCTCGTCACAACATCCGTCACATCACAACATCACATAACTCGTCACAACACCCTGCCATCATACAGGATTTCCTCCCGCCCCTCTTCGACAACCTCAAGGACAATCAACACAACACAACAACCTTGCTACATTCAATATTAGTATAATAAGTTCCTCGATGGTGGGTCCGAACAGGCTCTACTAGTAAAGAAGAATAGCAAGGTAGTGTCTGTGTTGCATTGCCCCATATTTTTATATCGCTTTCCAACCCTTCAACCACGTTATCAACTCCTACTACCCTGAACACACAATACGATACTGAACACACAATACGATACATAACATGAGTAAGAAAGGCAAGGGGCTTTTCTTCCCAATCCAACCTCACTGGAACAAAGACAAGCTAGCCGTCATTATAGATGGCAAGGCGTACAGATCTCTAGAAAGCTACAACATCTGGGAAACGAAGGAAACAACCAAGGGTCTCATCGACGCAGTCGCCAGAGGCTCTCTTCTCATAGATCACAACACCACCGTCCCAGATTCAGTTTCGAACGTAAGCCGAGCCTCATTCAACGATATGGTTTTGCGGCCGGAATTTGCTCTCGTAGCCACAATCCCTCCGGAGGAACAAATAGAAGAAGCAATAAGGGCTGTACCCCACAATCGCAATACGTACTCTATCCCAGGCTGCACTTGACCCATGCTCCCTACCAACCCATCAGAGGATGTCGAGATGCTCCTAAGAAACACGAGGGAATCAGCCCCATCACCAGAACCAGATTCAATGTCAGAAATTGAAGATTCACCACTCTAGTCACCGGATCCAAATCCCTACACATCAGACCAACAAGCCCTCAAGACAGAAATGCAAGCTCAGGCCCTCGAGCCAAAACTACAAGACCCAGATCTCGAGGCTGTGACAGAGCAAGACATCCCACCAACCTCCTTTCTAGAGAAACAACTAACAAGGCTCAATCTATATATGGAAGAGGAGCGCGAAATAAAGGAGGCAGAGGCTACAGACATTCTAACACAGATCGATAAATCTCACGAGTCACTAAGCAAGAAGACACAGGAAGGGTTTCAGGTAATATTTAAGATAGTAGAAGCCAACCACCAGCAAATCCAGGCTCTAACGAGGGCCTTTTCACACCTCAACGATCATGTCAGCAAACAACTCATCCCGACCCGGGTCGGTAAATACAATCCCTACCCAAAAGTCTTGGTGAAACATGCCGATCAGCGCGGGGAAGAAGTGTAAATTCAGCGACCGCAGAGTGCTTTCAAGGACCGTAGCACATCAGCCATGGCTTCTGGCGTACGACGAGAAATGACTGTGGTGGAGAAGGGGATTATCCTTGTTCTCTTCCACCTGCAGTATACTATAACATTAATTTCCCAAATTTCTGGCCGTCCTTGGTCAACGATCCGAAATTTCCTCGATCGGGCGGCAGTGCGAGGGTCTACTGAAAATGCCCCTAGGTCCGGTAGACCAAAAAAGCTCAGCAAGATGGATAGAAGGGGCATAATGCGATGTGTGAAGAAGAATCCAACATGGACTAGAGTAGAAATTCAGCAACGTTGCTGCCCCCATGTGTCCTTGCATACACTGGACCGCTACCTCCGAGAGAATGGGCTACGCAAGTGGCTAGCAAAAAAGAGACCGAAGCTAACAGAGGCTAGAGCTAAGGAAAGACTTGCTTGGGCATTAGAAAGAAAAGATTGGACAGCTGAGGACTTTGAAAGTACAATTTGGAGTGATGAGTGCACGGTAGACAGCTCATACAAGGCAAATTTGGGTTTTTCGAACACCGGAGGAAAAGTGGGATAAGGACTATATTAATGCAGTCCCTAAGGGAAAAGGCGTTTCTATGATGGTCTGGGGGTGCTTCTGGGGCAGGCACCGTGGTACATTTGTACCTCTGATTGTGCGTTCCGTTAATGCTACTATCTATCGTCGCTTGCTTGAGGTCCTCCTCCTCCCAGTTATCAAACTTCAATACTTCAATACTTCAATACTTCGATACTTCGACACTTTGACACTTCATTATACAAAATGCAGCCTACCACCCAGCTAAATACATCTCCTCAGGGCCTGGACGTCTAAACCCTTCCTTGCCCAATGCCCTAGATCTGATTGCCCAATCCCTTGATCTCTTGGAGCCTATTTAGCATGGTGAAGCACTGGTGACAATGGTCTACTAGCTGATCGAAATCAGGCAAGAGTCCGGATCCACTTTGGGGACAGCGGCTCGCCATATCTTGGAGGCGATTGAGGAATACAAGCCTTGGGAACCAATGGAAATACTGCGAAATGACTATTCCAAGATTGTCGCAATAGGCCAGTTAAACAAGCTGGCCCAATTCCACCATGACACTGTGTGCCACTAGGCGAGGGCGGAGGAAGTGCTACGGGACAAATGGGGCTCAAACTAGCGAAGACAATTGCAAGATCTGTCCTTGGAATCTTTGGTACAACCATGGCTCGCCTATATAAACCAGAAATATCCCAACGAAACCTATAAGCTCTTCACTCGTGCTACTATCTATTATCGAAACCAGGCCCATAAAGACAACTGGAAGAGTACACCTAGCTGTTGGGACTTTTAGGATATGGCCAAGTTCTCAGATTGGTTAAAAATGAAGATAGGAACTGCTACAATTCGGATGGGGTTGTTTATGAGTATGCAAGAGTCATGGGTTGGCAGGCAAAATCCCGAGCACAAATATAACTATTATATATGGTGTGCTGCCTTGCAACCTGCTCCAGCTGGGACCAAGGGAAAAGAATTAATTTTCTGGGATAATGACTGGGAAAGGACCAAGGCATAAATGATTGCGAGAATGATTGCAGTGTTTGCTTTAATTGGTGGGCAATATAAGTTGTACCAGCACTTAAAACAAAAGGGGAAAATGAATATATACAAAACTTGGATTGGAGGAAATGGGAAACATGAGTTGTGCCTATCTCAAAGTGTAGCATGGCTGGGAGAGATTCTAGAACATGGAGGGTTGGATGGGGATCTGGAGAGTTTGGGGTTCGATAACATCAGCAAAAAAAAAAGTTTGCGTCAGGTGCTTTAGAAGCACCTGAAGCCTATAGCAAAACTCGCAATTCTGACGCCAACTATAGCCATGCGCTCACTGACGCACAACTAACTTATAATTCTTACTCTGCGCAACCCATATTTCCTAGCTCATACCATTTCTATAATACTTACTTTACCAACTTTGATTTGAATCTATATTTCCTGACTCGCACCTCTCTTATGATACTTACTCTACGCAACTGATTTGAATCTATATCTCCTGACTCGCACCTTTCTTATTATACTTACTCTACGCAACTGATTAGAATCCATATTTCATGACTCGCACCTATTATATTATGCTTACATTGTTCTTCCTGTATCATTTGAGTCGGCTAGCCGCGCTTAATACCTGCATTCTATGCATTTCAAAAATGTAATTCATTCTGATGATATCTCTAATCTAGCTAGCTTAACTAACATGCGGCAAACCAAAATAACTCTGATACCATTCTCCAAATAAGCCCGGAATCCACCCTGGAAATCGACCTAGATATTCGCGTGCAAATCAGCCTGGCCTAGAAATCAGCATGCAATCGACCTAGATATCAGCGTGCAAATGAGCCTGGAATCCACCGTACAAATCGACCTAGATATTGGCGTGCAAATCAGCCTGGCCTAGATATCAGCGTGCAAATGAGCCTGGAATCCTCCGTGCAAATCGACCTAGATATTCACGAGCAAATTAGCCTGGCCTAGATATCAGTGTGCAAATGAGCCTGGAATCCACTGTTTAAATAGACCTAGATATTAGCGTGCAAATGAGCCTGGAATCCACCGTACAAATCGACCTAGATATTGGCGTGCAAATCAGCCTGGCCTAGATATCAGCGTGCAAATGAGCCTGGAATCCTCCGTGCAAATCGACCTAGATATTCACGAGCAAATCAGCCTGGCGTTGATATACATATGCAGGAAATGAGCCTCGATATTCGCCCTAGAATTTAGCGAGCAAGTCAGCAGGTAAATTAGCCTTGATTTCCGCGTGCAAATTGAGCCTCCATACTAATGTCCACATCAGCCTCGAAGTCCGCAACTACATAAGCCTATAAATCAGTGTCGAAACAAGCTCCCTATCATGCCGTAGTACAAATAAGCATACAAATCGGTGCGTATACTATAGGTGGCCTTGGAGAGGCATGACAGAAAAAATCTCCAAGTCCCAGGCGGCCAGACTTTTGAAATAGGGGATCTGCTAGTCTAGTCTGGCTTGAGGATTCGCCAGCCCCTTAATGATATTTAAAAGGTAAGAATACTGCTAATTTCTTAATATGAGTCAAACATACATATATTTCCTATAAGGCAAGTTTTTGGGCTATTGCAAATACTAAAACAGTGGATACGTATACTCTCGAAATGAGCAAGTTAGAGCAAGTGCTGAAATTGATCGCTCAGGGCCCAGATTGTCGCACACCAACCTTATCCCGAGTTGTAAGTCATTAGCGTATCCATAGAAATTTCTGGGTAACAGCGACGGCAACCCCCCGTGGTAGCAGAAGATGTGGCGGCGGTGGCGATACCTTCAATAAAGCGTTAGGATTTTAGATCGAACTTATTGTTATGTAACATCCGCCACCCACGCCATTTAATCCACGAAATAGTAAAGGACTTAGTCATGACTATATATTAGTGGATAGGCTGAGAGTGTTTGTGATATCCTTTTGTTCATAATTCGTTTTCCTTATTACTGGCTGTAGTTGGAATATTCCATATCCACCCTACTTACCTAATATCTCATTGGCAGTTGCTGTAACTTCCTAATTTGGCAACATAGTGTAACAGAAAAAAGCAACCCTGATTCCCCTTTTCTCTTGGCCATTCGCCTGAAACATGTATACTATAAGCATAAGAATCATAGGATAAGCAAATGTAAGATGCTATCTCTACCCATGATCAGATGGGCATAACTAACACATATGTAAGGACGTGATTGATGCAAGGAGGATTGGATCATAAGGCTTTTCCACACTTACCAAAGGTTGAAGGTACTCCATAATACATGGGGTTGATTTCAGAGTTACCCTGAACTTATTTACCTATTAAGTTCGACCAACGCTAACGATCCGCCTGCAAGTGGTTAAGACAGCACTACATATTCTCCCTGTAAGTGTATCAGATATAGGTATCCCTATTTGAGCAATGTTTATCTGTTTAATCTTATTCGCCATTATGTATCATACCCCGCAAGTATGTTGAGTACCTTAGTTTACCGAAACCGCAGTAACATCCTTGATACAAGAGTACCGGTAACCGGGTAGCGGCCACACGTGTCAACCAGTGATAGTGAATCATTCCAAATATATAGTTATCGTCGCGTAATTATATCCCAATCAGCCAAGCGATAGGTGTAATTAATCTTAAGGTATTGATATCAGGGTCAGATCTAGCCGTATACCAATCATCGGTGAATTTTTTTTATAAGAAAAAAAAAAAAAAAAAGGAATCAAAACGCTTCTTCCCATGAAGCTGGGGTTTTGGACACCAATAAAATTAATTTGAACAATAGTATAGTCTCATGCCCCCTTTGTTGCTGTGGCTAATTATCGCTTGATATATTTAAAACAGTCAAATTCCTATGTATAATGACTATGCAATTTTTTTTTCCCTTTTGCGTGCAAGGCGGAATATATGAATTTAGCTAGAGCTAACTTACTTACGGATATAACAAATACGAGTTATTACTTTCCCCACCCAGCCCTACTGCTACTATAGTAACCCCCACTGACTCCAGACGTATTGCAAATCGGATTATGGGATGACAGAATCAACCATTGAGAAACCTTGCCGGCCTAACTCATACATGCATGGGTATCTATCTATATGGTGGTAACCATTGCCTCATACATCATTGGTGCAAGACATCGGGGATTTTGAATTCGCTAGTGTGGACAATTTACGCATTGAACGTCCTCCATCTGGCAACCTGATCGATTAAATACATTTGGGTGTAACAACCAGACTAGGTGTAACCATGGCCATATTAACCAGATATACATATGTAATAGGAAAGATATTCCGAGTTCGCGTTTCATATTTGAACATTGCAGAGATGTAGACCACTCGCTAGGCACCGGCTACCCCCGATACCCACGCCCTGTGCCCAAGCCAAGATCGAATCCCCCCAATCGATCGATCTCGGCCATCCGAGTATTAAAAATATAATTAGCTTGGGCTAGCGGTTCTATTGATAATGGATATCGTTTGATCATCGCACAAACAAACGTTGTGCGTAACGGGGCCAGTAGACCGAAGTGTCTGAGGTAAAAGAACTGATACATACATACATGCATGTACATGTACATGCACATGCGATACTGTACCTACTCTATCTTTGTATTAGTTAGTTAAGATAATATGTAACCAAAGGTTGAATCAGGAACCTTTCCTTTTTGAGTTGTGCGAACCGGGAATACTACGGTAGCAGTGGCCGGGATGTCAGGAAAGAGGGGCAAGAGGGGGGGTAAAAGATAGACACCCGCGTATCGGAAACTCCAATTCCTTGACAGGCAAATCGACAGGCAAAAGGAAGAAAAAAAACAACCAAACCAGCCATGGTCTTTCTTCCAGCAAAAGAAATTGGTTCTGCGCTCATGATTGTCCCCTCCTTTGCTTCAACCCATGCCCTTGCTTCACAACTGGTACCCAATTCAAATTGTTACAATTTCCCTCACTACCGGTAACCCCGCAATGCTTAAGTACTATGTATTTGATATCAGCGAATCTCCATCAGGATAACCTGCATAAAAATAAAGCCACACGTGCTGAAGTCTCAGATCCTGCATGAAGAAGTTCTTGTCTTGAACTTTGAACCTTTCCGACCATACATAACATTTCCTGAACAGACCGATAGTTTTCCCCCCCTGTAACGCTTCACACCAAGGCCTTCCCAAAGTAAATATGATAGATAATAGACGAAAAGGAAATAAAAATGGAAAGGCAAACAAGTAAAGAATAGCAAAGAATTAAAAGTGATGGGGGAATGAAGGGGATTTAGAGAAGAACCAAATTACCCACAAAGTGACATAGCACATCAAGCATGATAGGAATGTAGAATGGAACAGCGCGTAACACAGGACATTGGCAAACATGATAGTGAAGATTGATAGTTCATTCAAATTCCGCCCCTAATAAATCGTCCAATTCATCCAATTCTATGCTTTCTGGGCTTTGCAGATCCCCCACCAATGACCTAAAATGTGCGGCATCAACGTGCGTAACAGTAGTATCTTGCGACGTCTTCTGTTCTCCCATTTGGCCTGTGCCATCCACAGCAGCGCCATCCACAGCAGCGCCATCCACAGCAGCGCTGCCGCCGCGAGCCGTCTGCTCATCCTCTTTCTTTATTCTAGGGTGGTGATAATCACTTTGGATACCTGCATCAAGTGCACCGTTATCGGCCACAGGAGCTTCTGCATATCCTAACAGGGCGGCAGCATCTTCGCTTTCTCTTCCCTCTTCATGCTTTTCTTCGTCCCTTTCTTCTGCTTGCTCTCTGGCTCTCTTTTGTCGTCTTTGTTCCTCGTACTCTCTTGAAACATATTTCTGTTTCAATTGAATTGCAGATCGTGTGAACTCTTGCTCATCGCCTTCCATTGGAGTATGAGATAATGTGCCTTTTCGCCCAATAGGAGTCACAGTTTTACCGCGCGGAAATATAGAGCTGTTATGATAGACAGAAGCAATTGGGGATGGTGGGCCGTTGTCATCGTCAAACTCTGGCGACGAAAGATCCACTTCCGGGCTGGGAGACAATTGAACTCTTCTGCGCATCTCCTCATCATCAGACACAGGCGATATGACACTACGCTTCAGCGGCGCCACAAAGAACTCCTCGTCTGGAATCGGCTGCGAAGGACATGTAGTCAAATAAAAATATATTTTCTTTGGATGTGTGGTGATGAGTTCTTTTGCCACAAGACATCGATTTGGCAGAGTGAAGCCACGCCTCAGATATGCGTTCAACCGGGATGATATTATTGCATGCGGATTCGCAGAACTAAGAGTCTTTTGTCAGTAATAATTTCCAAAATCACAGAAAAGGGCAAACACACTTTTCTACTATATTCAAAGTCGGTGCCAATATCGCTGCTAATTCCTTCACAGTGTGGGGTCTATTGCGTGACTTTTCCAGCACATTTACTACTCCAGACACAATCTCATCATTAATTCCTTCATGATTTATGCCGCCTTCAGGAGGGGGGGATGGAGGTGGTGTCGCAGTCCCTATTGCAAGAACCGAGTGTATCCTCTTGAATTTCTTTTGCGGAGGCTGTTCACTCGCTGTAGATGTAGCTCTTTCTCTGTTTCGCGACCCATTTGGAAGTTGTATTCCAAGTGATGGTAGCGATAGTGATTTCCGGCGAGTATTGTATGGCATTGGAGTTTTGATCGTGGAGAGTTCAGTTGAGGTTGTACCCAGTACCTTGTTGTGGTGGGCTGGATCACTACCTTGTATTTTCGCGGGCAACGAAAAAAGAATTATCGGAGGAGGTGTAGCAACGAAAAAATAAAAAAGTTTTTATCGGATAAAGTTGGATGGTGAGACAGGCGGAACGCGCAGGAGCGGGTAAGCGTCGTAATGCAACAGTTCTGTTTGAATAAACCCCAAGCAACCAAGAAAGTTAAAAATGTGGGGGATAAATGTAGAGGAAGTTTAGAACAGCAAAGCTGAGTTTTTCTGTAATTCACGAATTCATATGTTCGTTTGTTAGTGGTGAAGTGAAGAGGAGAAGGTAGTGATTGATGCACAGGGGAGGTTGATTGTCGGCCTGCTTACTTCTCAAGCTGCCGGAAAGAGGTGCAAACGAACGAACCGCAAATGAAATTCGCGATGTTAGAGAGTGGACTTAGCGGGGCAAGGAGTCATTTGGGTATGGCTCTTGTGGGCTCTTCTGACCCACGGTTGCCACCTGAAAGGTGTTAGTCTTAGCCTCTTGGTATATTCCAGCTTGTCACATTCCTGACGTCGTAAGTGCATGAGCCTAGCAAACGACTGGAATATCCTAATTCATCCTATTGTGGAATGATTGGGCTTTTGTTGTTATCACAATTGTCATTAACTGTCCCATGTTAAGCTAATTTATTAGACTTAACCACCTTGCCCCAGGCATAATAGTAAAGGTTAACAGGTTGAACCATGTGACCCCACCCCGAATGCGGCGGGTAATTTGTGACTCGATAATACTGGAATATCAGCGAATCTATATCAGCGAATGTATACCTAGCAGGATCGCAAGCAATGGCCACCTGTAAACATAGGAAGTAGGCGCACACACCTTACTCAGACCGCTCCTGTTGCCTTGGTGTAGCCTCAATCCAATATGTAGTTCCAAAGTGATACCTGGATATCTTTTCCACGTTAAGCCCACTCTCCTTCAAGATCCCTTCAATATCTCGGTTCCACCTATTCTAATGTTAGGGCGCATCATTAATCGTTATCGGTGATACTACCCACCAACATCCCCATGTCTCAGCATGTTTAGGTGCTCCGTAGTCAAGGATTTTGTTCAACCAATCGTAGTGCGACCGGCCATGCTCAAGCAGGATTATCTTCCCACCATCCTTCTTGCAAAGTGACTCAAGATTTTGTAATAGTTGAACTGGTGAGTGGTGGGAACAAAGACCCATAGTCTGAACCACCCTGTCATATCCCTGACCTGCAGGCGACGGTATAGGAGCCTCAGCATCTTGAAGGACGAACCTCACATTCTTGTAATGGGGATATCGTTCTAAGTTAATAAGCTTCAACTCTCAAAGCAATACTTGCGAATGCCGAACCTCTGAAATTCCTCCGTGCCTGATCGAGCATACTCGAGCTCGAGTCAACTAAAGTGATACTACCACAGTGGTTTACGGGGTAGTATTTAATGTTCCTCCCGGTTCCGGCTGAGACCTCCAAGACATGTCCCTATATACATCATGAGCCTGAGCTGTCCCCTAAAGCGGTATGTAAAAATGGGTCTGGAGGTCATGTGCTTACCTCGAGCTTGCGTGCGAGTAATCTTCTGAGCAAGGGCATGCCCATCCAGAATTCACTCAATTTGATATTAGAGTCATAGTCTTTCGCTATGCGATCGTAGACATGAGACACACTGCTTTGTGATTCAACCTTTGAGACTTGAGCAGAAGGCTCGGGTATATTTTTCCAGGAAACGTAGAGCTGCGTTCCATAGGCAGAGATTGTGAAAACTGCAAGCCCAGTAAAAACGAGCGGAACTTTTGACCTAGCTTTGGGTTTGAAAGCTGCAGTAGGTGGTATAGGTGCAGCAATGGGTGGTCTATAGGGGATTAGCAAGGACGGGCGATGGAACTCGAGAAAAATTGAATCGGAGGTTGAAATTGGGGGCTATCTCAAATTCAGTAGCTAGGGCTGTATGGTGGCCAGAGAACTATACGAGTGGGATTACTAGAGCGTTTATTAAATGTGAAGCTCACCTCTTCAATCGAGAACTGGTCGAGTGAGAAAATCCCTTGGACCGTGGTTGTGGGGGAGCGGTGGGAGTTTTGTTGCTCATGGCGAATGCTGCAGGTTAACGTCGTTGCTTTGAAGAAACACTTCAAATGTGGAGGGTCACATGGTCACAGCAAGTACCGCATTTCGCGAAGAGGGAACGTCAGTCAACACCATGAAAGAATGTGAACATCTAACTAAATATCTATCAATTTTTAGGAGAAAGGGGCCGAGGGCCTGTACCTGACTAGTACCTCAGGTCAGTTCATATTTCTGGTGCATACATTTATGTCATAGTTTTTGATACAGCTGTACAACGTTTGTATCGAGGAGAGTAGAGCGGTGGATATCTCGGGGTACTGTCCTCTACAAAATATAAGACGCAAACACCAGAAAACCAAATTGGCAATTCCTCCTGTCGTACCATCGCGCTCCATGGGCATTCCCCTGCGTACTGGCATCCGGAGCTCCTACTGCTCAACATACTCAAATTTTTGCCGGCACATTGGACACAGCCCCCTTGAACTTTCTGTGTTTATCCAATCGAGAAGACAATGCTATAAACTCACCCAAAATAGGGCAGACATCAGCCAGTGCTCAAACTTATCCAACATGCCCTCTCAGATACTTGCCATATGGAACGAATGTCCACACTTCCCGACCACTACATAAGTAAATTTCCGGATCAGTAAAAATGCACCAAGTAGCAAGAGCAGGGAACACACATAAGGCACAGTCGTCCCCAGGGAATCGACAATTCGGACAAGTGCCATCGAACTGAACACGGCAGATCCCGCAAACCTCGTCCTCGGGGACGTCCCACTTCCACGACGCAACCGCGATCCAGGACTTGATTTTGACTTTCATGGCTGGAACGAGCTTGTGCAGAGTTTGGTGGATGTCGCGCGTGCTACGAATCTCGGGCTGGTTCGGGCTGTCCGAACTCTCTGGTGCCGAGACTATGTAGTACTCCGGTGGTCAAGCTTAACGGTGTAATAAAAAGGTAAATAGAGGATAGGTAACCATAAAAGTTTTCTCTCTTAGAAAGCGGTGCAATTCCTTTGAGAAATGATAGTTTGTATTGGGCTCGGTACTCAATTACGAGCAGTGCTCTTTATACATTCACTGGTCACCTTTCGTTTCCTGGAGGGCAATTCTAGTTGCTGCTATTAGTGACCCCCCCGAAATCTCCGTCGCGCCAATCACCTTTTGCGTCATATGCTTCCTGCTGTTTTCGTCGGAGTACATCTTGACCTTGCGGATACTCTACTGACTGCGGGTCTCCAAACATGGATCTTCCAACGTAGATTTTCCAACATAGAACTTCTGATTAGGCTTTCTGATTTCCTACATCTTCAAACAGGGCTCCGCCGGAGATATCAGGCTCTATTCTAAATAAGCAGGCTCTCTAACACTCTGTATATGAAGCAATGGGTCTGCTAGACAGAGCTCATGGCTCTTCCTGGACTCGGCGGATGAGACGGTCAGCATAGCTAACAGGCCTACTAAGGCACTGGGCGGGTGAGGCAATTTACTTCTTGAGTCTTCTTCCCTATCTGATACACATTTAGAAGTAGAAGTAGTTTATGAAATAAACATAGATGGACCCAGCAACAATATGCAGTTGATATGTTACCAGTATAGCAGGATATATAGTTATGATGGTTATACATATCAATGGCCAATGGTACTCCTAAAGGTTAGTTTTGAGTCATTGAGTAAGTATCAAGATATGGTCGTACTATTATCATCCCCAGCAATAGAGAATTGAGCTATAATATCAGGTAGCAAGTTAGTTATCAGAATTGAATCTTACCTGGAGGTTATGTAGTCAGGTAGTGCAACCAGTTATCATACCTGGAGGTATACGTCGAAGTAGTTGCTATTGAGAAGCACATGCGTATGCAACTACTAGCATATACCGGTACCATGTATCTAATATTCACTACGTCATCCTTTTTTATGTGTATATATAGAGCGTTTGGAACACCCTTCAAAGGACTCATTTTCATATCTCTCGCACACACATACGTCCGCGCGCGCATACTCTCGTACGTCCGTTCATAATCTCATATATTCTCTCTCACGTGACGTGAAGTGATCCTTCATTGTGATCCTTCATTGTGATCCTTCATTGGCCATTCATCTATCATCTGTTGCTAGAGTTGCTGTTCATAATCCTGTCATTCCAACAGGTTATGAGCCCGGTCGCAGGCTAGAAAAATATTCACGTTCCTACCACATCAATGTCCGAGTCCGGCATACGCAACATTGTCGAGATTCGAGATGCAGAACCCAGCCGAACGAGAGTCAAGCAGTGATGCTGCTGCCGGAACTCCTATCTCAACACACTCAAGTTATTTCTTCTCAACAACTCAAGAAACCTCGTCACAACGATCCCGAACTACATTTGGACTTTCTAAAGATTTTCAACCGGCTGAGGTAATACCCTCAACATCGAACCTCTTGACGGACAACAGCATAACTACGGGGACTGGTCTTCACAAATGGTAATGGTTTTCGATGTGATGAACATGCTCGACATCGTGGTCAATGGAGTTAATCCTCCCTTCGACGCCAAGGGCATAAAACATATACATATATACACCCCCATATTCACACGAATCGAATGGAGTCCCTGAACGGTATAACCGGACTATACAGACTATGGCCAGAAGCATGCTTATTGACCTTAATCCTACAGACCCCCATTCTTGGGCTGAAACATGCTCCGCAGCTGTATATATCCGGAACCGCCTACCACATTCACAGCTTCCTCAAAGCAAGACACCCTTTGAGATGCTGTATAATAAATTACCTTCAATTGGGCATCTGAAGCCCTTTGGAAGCCACTGCTACATTCACGTATCTGAAGAACGCAGATTACCAGGTAGCAAATTTAAACCAAGAGCAGAAAATGCTATATTCGTCAGCTATACAGAAAGCCCTTCTATTTAAAAGCTTTAGCTTGCAAACCTACCGAATCTACCAAACTTACCAAATCTACCGAACTCACTGAATCCGCTGTCTAGCGCACACACTGCTTGCAACAACCTTGCACTTGCGGTCAATGAAACTGAACCTAAGACGTTCAGGCAAGCAACCGAATGCGCCGATTCTGCAAGGTAGTATAAAGCCATGCAAGAAGAGCGTCAAGTGCTAGCGGACCAGTCGGTTTGGACGGTTGTACCTCTACCCGCGCTCAAGCACAATATCGTTCGCTGCAAGTGGGTTTACAAAGTTAAGAGAGATTCTTCTGGCAATATAAGCCGTTATAAGGCACGGTTTGTAGCTCAGGGTTTTCCCGCACAACCTGGAACAGATTTCGATGAGATTTTCTCTCCAGTTGTTAGGTATGATTGTTTGAGATTGCTCATTGCGCTCTCAATTTCTTTAGGTTGGCCTCAACCTGATCAGTTAGGTATTGGAGGGCATTCCTCTATGGATCTTTGATGAAGAGAATTTTATGAAGCTTCCACCCGGGTACGAAAACTACTTTCATTTGAGTACGCAAAAGCGGGGCATTGTGCACGCCTAAACAGATCACCTAGGCAGTGGTATCAGAGATTGACCGGATTCTTATACCTCTAGGATATGTGACGACCAACTTTGATCCATGTATTCTTATACATGTCGATCACCAAGTGGTAATCGCCATATATGTGGAGGACATCAATATTGCCTCTTCAAAGCCTATATAAGTCCATATGGGAGTCCTAAAGCAATCACTACGTTATCTAAAAGGAACAAAAGACCTGAAGCTCACCTATAAGAAACCGAACTCGGTAAACCCGAACAGCACTTCGGTGAACCTGTGTGGCTACTCTCACTCAGATTTCGGTGGAGACAGAAATGACCGGAAATCAACTATTCCAGATAGCTGGTAACACAATATGCTGGCGGTCTGGTAAGCAACGATGTGTATCAACCTCAACGGTTGAGGCTGAATACATAGCTCTTTCAACCACCGCAAAAGAGCAAGTCTGTCAAGATTTAGCATTGTTTCCTTTTAGTCTGGTTGGCCCTTTCCACAGCAACGTTACTAAGTAGGCTAGACTGTCTGCACAACCCATGCTCGTCCATTTTGACACTCTAGTCTGTCAGTTTAACTGACAAAAGGACGTAAACAAACCAAAAATTATAACAACACGTATCAAAATGTCTGCACAAGACCACCATACATTGGAAGAACAGCAAGAACAGAGCCAATCTGAGCGAAAAAGAATACGCTATACCCCTGAGCTTAAATTGAAGCTTATACAACTCTGCATACAAAATGGTGATCGCTATATCGAAACTACACCTGAGGATGACTTTAGGTCATATATACGAACTCTATTCCTCTCTTTTACGGAATGCATTATTGGAAACGGAAGCACCATACGCCGTAAGGTTGCTGATATAGTGATAGTGAGTGAGCGAAAGGCTACAATTGCCCTATATGTACCGAACGCCAAAAATTTGGCAGACATCTGTACAAAGCCGCTACCGCGTCCTCAATATCTCAATCTTGAGACAAAGTTTTATTTGAAAACTCAACACCTTGGTATCTTGGCCTTTGTGCTGATTGGACGCAACTTTTACGCAATGCAGAACTCATCACCGCATTCCAGAGTGCGGTTACCAGCTTACTGCAGTTACACCCAACTCAACAGCACAATACGATCTCAACTCAACAGCACAATACGATCTCAACTCAACAGCACAATACGATCTCAACTCAACAGCACAATACGATCTCAACTCAACAGCACAACGATCTCAACTCAATAGCACAATACGATCTCAACTCAGCAGCACAATACGATCCAACTCAACAGCACGATACGATCCAACTCATAGAACAATACGATCTCAACATGTGTTATTGCGTAACGCCTGATCCACTAAAACATTGGGAAGCCGCCTACTAGCTACCTACCCTAGTTGGTAGGTACCCAGTTTGAAATACCTGTTATGGTCAATCCGTGCTTGTGTTGGGGCAGCACCCCACACGCGCCGCACCTATACGAGTAATTGGAAGAAGCTGAGATCAAAAGAAGAGCTGCTAGCAATGAGAGCTAGACAGCTTGAGTGAAGAGAAGAGGATTTAGAGGAAGCAAAGAATTTTTGGGAAAGCCATGGAAAAAACAAAGTGTTCTTCGATATGAATCATGAGCAAGTTCGCAAATATGATATTTGGTGCACAAGACGACTTTGACGCTTTGGCCTACAGTCCCAAGAAGATATGTTGTGGCTATCAAGCCAGGTAAGTCATAAACCAACTCACTTCCTGTCAGGTACAATATGCCCTTTCATAGGGAGGACCGTTCAAATCTGGTGTCCGTTGGAAAATAATCAGATCATTTTCCAGTGAACTGCGATTCGTTTGTGCACGGGCACCAGGTTATGGACTGTATTGCTGGTGGAAAGAGGGCCCAAAAAAACTAACAGACCTGATTGGTTCATAGTACGATACGGTAATGATGCATGGAAATAGTGTTGCCCATGAAATCACTGGAGAATCGACCTATTATGCATTTCAACATCTGGACGCAACAGAGAAAGCAATATATGGAAGGTTGTTTAAACATTACTTTTTGTATCGGGTAAGGCTACAGAGACTGGAAATTGGAGATATGGTACTTCTCTATAACAGTGCTCTCGACAAGCAGTGGTCTCAAAAGCTCAAAATAAGAAGAATATCCCCTATAGAATTCGTAATATTTAGGAGGATTAAGGAACCTATCTGTTGGAAGAGTTAGATGGCACTAAGATGAACGGGGTATATGTAGGGGATCATGTGAAGAGATCTTTTGTTAGATATGGGGTTGGGGAACTTGAGGTAGAAGAGGAACAGGAGATAGAAGCTGAGGAAATTGAAGAAGAGATCAAAGATGAAGATGGAGGGGAAGTGGATTATGAGATAATTGAACTGGAAGATTAATATTCTGAAGGCCACATGCTAGGAGAGCAGGTGTAAGGAAACCAAAAGAGAAGGTTCATACGTATCATATACGTAGGCTCGGTTACGTATATAATACGATTGTTTTCGGGTTATTTTCCTGTTTTTTTTTATTACACACATAGGCTCGGGTATGTGTGTAATACGAGCTACTGTTTCGAAGACGCCACCACTTCATCAGAGAATGCGCAGAAGAAGGGAGCATCACGGTGCACTTGGTGCCAGGAGATAGTGGCAGGCAGGCCAAAAGGATCAAACGACCCTATCAGTACCATTGCGCAGAAAGCTTAGGATCCATTGTGGCTCTAATAGAAGAGCTGGATCCCAACGACATTGATGGCTGCCAGAAAGTAACAACCTGGCCCAACCGGAGATAGCAGTCGAAGTGAACCGATTGTTGTTTCAAGATCGATTCATTTGCCGTGAAGATGGACGAGAGGTAAAGGTTCCCTCCCGCGTCTGAAGTCTATCTAGACACGTCTAATACTCATGCAGACTGATCAACGGCATTTCCGAGCAACTGAAGTAACGGAGATCTTATTCAGAAAAAATATTTCGCAGGTATCAAGATGCGAGGGAATTTTGATGATACATTCTTTAATTCAATCAATGAAGTGTTCATTTGCCTCGTCACCTCCGCCATGATCACGTTTTGTCCTAGCGGTTACACTCTCCAACAGGTTATGAGCCTGGCGAATACAGCAGAGTTCAAATATAACACGACCGTCAGTAAGTATTCAATATTCGACGTACGAAGTTCAAATTCTGACGCGTTTAGAGACGTACAAAAGTTTTTAGCAACATAGTATGCGCACAGCATTAGAGTGCGCAAACTCTTATTAGCTGCCATAAAATCAGATATACGTGCACGTTTTGCTGCTGCACAGCCAATCGCATACTGCACAGCCAGTCGCATACCTGGCATCGGACCAACCCCTACGCATTGGTGATAGCTCGGCCTATGAAGACGAGCTCACAGAGGAATTTGCTCACGCTACAGAAGCCACTAGGCTTCCACGCCGGCGGATCCTCGATAGCGTTCCACGAGGACGAAGAATTGGAGATGGCGCATTCAGATCCGACGATCTTAAGTGACGAGAAAGACACCTCCTCAGATAGCCAAACTCCCATCCCTGATATTCAAGGTAACGAAGAACAGCAGGAGGATGGGGATGACTTGCTGGGTATTTCCCGATTTAGCTTTGCTTCACCTTCCATTAATTATGGTCGTCGAAAAGAGATTTTTGAGTGGATAGCAGGGGGAGGATCCTGGGACCAATTTCAGAATGAGGAGGCGTTACACACGGACATGTTTGATTGGCTGGTGAGATCAGACCTATGATTTTGGAGGAATTCGCCTGCTATCGCTACCACCTGTGAGAGAAGAACGGGTGGCCAAACAGGGGGTGGGGTCGCAATATGATACACAGCGTGATACAACAGGTTATACGGCAGACCCCGCATACTTTATGCTCTCTGCGGCTGCACGTACAGACGCCAATTATCGACCCATCAGTTACCCGTAATATGTCGCTGATAAGCGAGCCAAAGATAGTACCTTTCTCAGACATGTGGATATCTCTCCAGGGCGATGCATTCGATCCTAGGCACGCAGGGCGCCCACGGCTCCCCTAATAGCCCCTACCCACCGTTGCTGGCATGGGGCGGGGAGGACTCACTATTCAGGGTGGAGTTGCTATTGACGACGAGACAGTGGAGGGGGGATGTACGGAGGTCGTTAAGGGGTACCGCAAAAAGATGAGCGCCTGGTGGACTGCAGTTGAGGAGCGAAAAAAGGGGTTGTGAGCGGCAAACGGCTTGGTAACCAAACTGGATCCCCAAGTATGGACGTCCGAGGGATGAGCAGAGGTATGGTTCTTTTGAGCCAGTCCCTATGGAGGCGGGGCAAGTTAGAATTACAATGGCCAAGGTCGTTCACGGCAGCACGGCTACTACAGCTGCCCACCGCCGCCTAGTGTTTCCATGGTATACGGGGATTAAAGACGACTATAAAACGCTGGATCAAGTAGAGTTTGGGACTTTTTGCCGGGACTTTTTGCGGGACCTAGTTCTGGTCCCTCAGGGAAACCCTATATGTCTAGCAATGCCTTCGGCGCGGCATCGCTCAATTCTAAGATCAAAAAAATACAGTGGAATTAGAGTTGGTGATTATGGAGGATCAAGCATTGATTGAGCAAGAGAAGGAAGAACAGCGCAATAAGTTAGAGCTCGAGAAAGACGATAAGAGGGTTAAATTAGAGCTTGAGATCATAGGGATCGAATGGCTGCGGAGGACCGACGTTTTGAACAACAGTTACAATCTCAGGAAAGGATTATGCAAATGCAACTGGAAGCTCAGCAAAACAGTTTGATAAGACCCGCCTCGATATCCAACCACCTAAGACTCGAGCTCAAGATCCAATCAGCTAGGACCCCTGCTCCACAAAGCCTACAATCTCAGTAATTCAGTTCAAAAGTTCATCTCGCCTGATTTTGCCTGCTCTAGCTTCTACTCTTGTTATCTCTTCTGTACTATGCTCATACCCTGACTCAGATGTAGATGTCAAAAACTCTTCTAGCCACTCGTTCTCGTTTCTAAGCTATTTAGCCAATTATGAAGTACCAAACAAGCTGAGATCCACATAATCACACGCTGATGTCAAGATCCAAACCAATTCGAATAGGCAAGCTCCGAAGTGATGGGAATCTGGCTTTGAGTATCCCAGATGTGTGCTCAATCTTAACTCGTGTGCTCAATCTTAACTCGAGGGATAATTGAAAGCTGCTTTTGGGCGTTCCCGAGTATAGTGTTTTTTGAAAGCGACAATCACCTGCTTTTCCAATCCATATGCCTTGTTCGCTAGCAAATATTACTGTGACTCTTAAAACAAGAGCTACGGTTTTTGTAGAGCTCAGAATTCTTAAAAAGCTGTTGAATCATGTGTTGCAGCAGTATGACCCATACTGATGACAAATAAAATGTCGATTCAAATCCCAGATCGCCTGGAGGTTGATCCCATACTCTTTCCTTCTCGAAAAGTAAGCCTCTGGATCCACTTGAGGCTTACTTACCTCGGAGAACAATGATTGATCCATCAATGAAAGCCTACACAGTCTTAAAATACCAACTGAGTAACTTCCAACTCTACTCCGCTTCTCTCTGCAGACTTAAGAGCGTCTTCTAGTGTTGGCCATTTAAATGTAAGAAGGAAGAAGATGTCTTTACTGAGAATCCGAACAGATCGCCGCCATATACTGCTCCCTTTGAGATATTAAGAGCAATTCTTGATATTTCTAACCCCCTACCCGGACTGGCACTGGCCTTCAACACCTCCATTGATAAACTCCTCGTCCTTCACCGACTCCATAGCAAGTCTATAAGCTCTCCGGAACCTGGCAAAGAGAGGCCCACCCAGATCTGGGATTGAAAGGAAGCTCTAGGATTAGTCTCGTTGCGACATGCCTCCTTAGACACAGCTATTAATGGGTGGGTTAGGAGCACATATTGCAAATTATAGTACTAATACCACCGGCTTGCAAAGTTAAAATACAATAGGCAACAAATAATAAAAATAAAAAAGATGATCTACAACACCAGGGATTCCCATGTGGTCACCCACCGCAGGACTAGGGTTGACGGCTTGGCGGAACACTTGGTGAGCCTAGTTTTCAACTCGCCTTCCTGCGGTTTATTCACATTCCGCGACAATACTCTCCACAGAAAATGTCTGCAACTGCCGAAGAGAACATTCTATGCGTTCTCAGTGAGGATGCATCAGGAAAGATTTGAGTTTGCCTAATTGGCGTCGGACGCCCTGGGCGCCGTGGAGCCATTGTGCCACTTGGGGACGACCCCGTCCGGATCGCTGTCGCCCAGAGACACCTCCTCCGGCTCAAGGGCGTGAATAAAGTATGCTTATACAGCTATGTAGGTGGCAAAAGAAAATGAACGCTCCATAAAAGGCCTGAGCATGCAGCGCGCTTGAATCACATTTAATGCATCAAATCACGCCTATCACGTTTTAGGTGAATGTCTTACCACAGTATGTTGTATTATTTATGAGCTCCTGGCCGTCCGTTACGAATATCCATATCCTCGCCCCGATGTGGTGAAGATAGATGACCTCCATGTACTCTCTGCAAAATAAACCCTTGGAGCCAAGTCCCGGTGAGTCTCATATTACAAGATATTCTTATTTTCCCATACAAAATTGGCTGAGCGGAGTTTAAAAATGGTTGTTTATATTGATGCTTCACTGCGGAGCTCTGGCCTCTGGCCTGAGACTACAAATTGCCGGCTTTTCTCGTATTTTGCAGTTGTAGTTTTCCCTTTTCTTAAAGAACATACCTCTCAACCGCAGCCAAGATGGCCCATTGACCCCAGATATTCAAAACTCATTTTTAAAGCCTAATGGTCCCAATCATCTGTTCAAGCTGGTAGTGAGATTAGCTAACAGCTACGAAATAGGGATGTACAATACATTTGGATTGTATTGTTATCAATACTGATTGTCCTCTTCCTGATACTACTGGTCAGTTGGTGTGTCATCAACTGCACATTGAACTTCGGCCTGCCCTTAAAGAGGAGGGACGTTCTTCTTCCAGACCCACCAAATCCATAAGGGGTTTGGTGGGTGGGATTTGCTGGGGTGGGATTTGGTGGGGTGGGGTTTGGTGGGGTGGGGTGAGGGTTGGGGGGCGGTAACGGGGGACATGGCTTTGCTAGTAAGATCTTCCTTTCCCCAAAACGCCTGGACAAAATACTGAATCACCTAACCGAAGCCCAAGAACTGGACGCACTTCAGGTCATACATGAGATCCTGAGTCGTATACTCAGTCCCCTATCCGACGCAAGAAGTCAGCAAGGTATTGAGATGGTTTGTTGGATGAAAAGGTCCGCATATGTGTCCCTAAGCTTTCTGCCTGGTTAGCTGACCACATGGAAATTGTCATGATCTATACCATATTATCTAACCGATGCCCTATCTGCATTGCCCCCTCCGGCCGCTATGCCACTGCATATCACAATTCTGACGTACCAGCTTTTAATTCTGATGGTGTTAGGAATATCAACAACGCACTATATCTAATACCTCTCTCAATGTCCGTCTAGTAATCCACTCCATGTAAATCTCCCCCCGAGCTTCGTCGACAAAATATACCGCTGAGACAGTCACTCCCCCTCCCTCCACTGCCAATGAGCGCCTTGTCTAGTTCCCAGCGCATACGCACGAGGAGACGGGCTTCGGAGAGACAGCAGTGTTTAGTGAGGCATGCGTCGAGGATGGGTGTAAGATTACGAGGTTATGAACGGAGGGAATCTTGAAGAGAGAAGTGTATTCAAATATCAGGAGCTATCTAGATATCTCTATAAGTCTTAATGCTTACGGTCCTAGTGCTCTACACAAGAGAGAAACCCTTATTCCGTCGATTTTCCCAGCTCTTTCATCCTTCTCGTGCTTTGCCCAATTAGCCATATTTGGATAATGGTTTCATACCCTGTTCCGCCCAATTTGCCATTTGGGGGTTCCTGCATTTCCCGTAATATCGGCTTATGCCACGTGAGAGTATTTCCCACAATGTGGTGCCGGTAGGCTCCACTGACTTTACCTGAGCCTTTACTAATACTTGCTCCAACCTGGTGTAGGAAGGACTGGTATTCAGCTGAGGTAGCTGCCTCGGAACGGGAAGTAATGCTGTTGTGGCTCAGGTAAGTGACCTCCACTTGGGGCCAGCTCCCAAAGAGATATGACAATTGGCTTGAGTGAAGCGAGCTGTTGTTACTGTCGACAGATGTTTGTACCTCCACTTGGGCTACAAGGAAAGAAGCAAGGGATACATCTGAGGCACACCGGTCTTTTGGCTCCACCACATTCCAACATGGGTGACATACCGTGAGCATGTCAGCAATAGTAGCACTACAAATGGTTCCTAATAACAAGTCACCACTGCCTAATGATGGGCCCTTCACGAAGTCATTAGGAGAAGCGGTGGCATGTTGAGTCAGTGGGACTACCCCAGCGGAGGGAGGTAGCCTACTACCTGGTGAGGGAACTACGCAATTCGGTTACGATAACAAATACCCTACTATGGCTGCCGAGTGTGGCCTGATCAACCACCTTACCAAGGTAGGTAGTACGTCTCGAGTAGGCATTAAAGGGATTGGCAAAAGGAAGTGTGTGGCCTAGGAGAGTTCTCCGTGCATACTGAGTTGCTTGGATTTTAAGAAGCATGGCTTATGTGAGTTCAAGCAATGGCTCCATATGTTGGAGTTAATCAGGGAAGAATAGATTGTGTCAGAACGCATATCCACCACACCCAAGTGTTCTGGCTGCATGCCCTACCGGTGGATAATTACCCTGCACTATAACTGGCGCTTCTACAATTCAGTGTTATTCAACGTCAGCTTAACTCAGCTTATTCTTGTTGCTGGCACTTCCATTGCTACCGCTTATTTGTATTTCTCTTGTTTCTCATTGGTTGATTAACATCCCTGTCCGGTATGTCTTACATTGGCTTCCACAACCTCATATATATAAAGACATCCCATTCCGCTCTGTAATTATTTTAGAATAACAAGCAAGTCTTTACACGAATCATTCTACTATTATCTGATACACTCTGCACGCTATTGTCGCATCCACTACTATTACCATCAGCACGCTGCTCCATTAGAATCTCCGCTCCAGACGCTACAATCCTTGCCGCCAGGACTACTTCCGCTGCCTAACAATATTCTTAACGGAATATCTTGTTAGATTGTGTGACCAATCTATGATTATGGGTCCATCTATTGACCTGTTCCATAGGTGACTCTGCTCACCATTTCGCTGGCAATTCCTCTGGCAATTTCGCTAGGAATTCTGATTCTGCTGACAAAAGTGGTGGCTTGTCAGGCCTCGGTGGCAAAATTTTTTTGTATGCCGATTCAAGATGTCAACAAGGCAGAGTGGGAAATTATCAGTCGGGATGACTGATTGAAAAGGGGGAGTAGTACTAGGGTGGATGAGTATCTATGCTGGACAGCCACCAGAGGTCGGTATAGGAGGCCTAGTACGAATCTCCACTGGGCTCAACAGAGCGATATAATTAAGATAAGTTGAATAACGCACATCTGAGATGATTGAGCTCACATACCGCTAATTGAACAAGGCTCCTCCCTGCACTAGCAAGCCGGGTTGAATAGTTGGAGGCATGCATTGAACCTTTTCCTGTGACACTGGCTTTTTCCCATAGGGTATTCCCACGCAGAGGTTTTTAATGGCAATGGTATGCAGGAATACCACCCTATACACCGGATCTGCGGATCCATATATGTATTGTGCATCTCATGTTTGAGGGAAGTTGATCGGTCGGGACGCCCTCTTGGGAAGGGGGAGTACTGTTACGGCTAAGATTATGCAGACCAGGCTGGCAACCACCCGACTGAAGTCAACCCCGCTTTCCTACCCATGTCTTGTATCTAGTTTAATAATCTCTAAGATTCGAGCGAAGTCTTATATCGCTGGGTTACTTTGTCTAATGAACCAAGTCTTTATTGACGTTTGAACCCAGTTAGGCCCGAGCCTAGTGATATTGCCCTCGTAGGCCCGAAACCGATATCACCGTGATCACTTCTCGCCATGTGGTCCTTATTATACATATGTCTTTACTTGTGATAACATGTGAGCACAGCTTTTTTCTTTATGAGATGAATGGCTTAATCTTATTTGGAAGATCCGCCCCGATATGGTTGGTGATGAAGATAGATAACCCTCTGCCCTTGTAATAAAATAAAGTGAGTCTCATATTACAAGATATTCTTATTTTCTCATACAAAATTGGCTGAGCAGAGCTTAAAAATGGTTGTTTATATTGATGCTCCACTGCGGAGATCTGGTCTCTGGCCTGAGACTACAAATTGCCAGCTTTTCTCGTATTTTCTTTAAGACATACCTCTCAACTGCAGTCAAGATGGCTCAATATCCTAATAGAGAAGATGTCGAATTAGGAAATCAGCTACCAACACTACCATCATACGCTGCCCATACCCTACCACCTTTTTCTCCTCCTCCTTCTTCTCCTTCTTCTCCTCAATCTTCTCCCCAAACTTCCTCGCGTTCTCACTGTTTCGTGATACTATTATCTATCATAGGGCTCTTGCTTATTGCTACTCTTACTACTCTTATCTACATCACCAAAATGTGAGCGTTACAAAACTCATTTTGAAGCTTAATAGCCCCTCCAATCATCTGTTCAAGCTGGTGGCGAGATTAGCTAACAGCTACGAGATAGGGATCCACAATACATAAGCATTGTATTGTCATCAATAATAATTTTGCTTGTCCTGATCCTATTGATCAGTTGGTGCGCTACTAACTGCCTCTTGAACTTCGGCCTACCTCTAAAGAGGAGGCCCGTAGCTCCTCCTCCACCAGCAAACCCATAAGGGGTTTGGTGGGGTGGGGGGGTGGTTGGCTGGGGGGGGGTTGGTGGGAGGGTTTGGGGTGGGGGGGAGGTTGAGAGAAGGGGGGGATCGTTGATTTGATGGTTGTGTGATTTTTCCATCCTTTCCATTGGGTCGATCTTCGATAAGCAAGTAATCAAGGAACAAGATCTAACGGCGGCACATGGCAACTCCGGAGGAATCGAACCCTTGAACAGCTACAGTTATTCTTGAACCAATCAACCGGAGTGCGAATACCAGCGGATCTGCGACCTCCACAGATAATTTGAATTAAATCAATTCTACATTTCATCCTTGATACACAATGGCCTCTATATTCAGAACTCCAGCAGCACGTATGCTCGCTATGGCGGCCCCCCCCCTATCGGCAATGATTGCGAGGATGAATGTGGCACCAAGAGTTGGGGTTGCGGCTTTCCATACTACCAAGAAGATGCAGATCTTCCCGGCTGGCCCTCGTGAGTGTTCATCATATTCCAAGGAAGGGGACAATGGTTGGATTTCTAAAGCAGACGACTGACGTACACTGTTGCTTCTTGCAGATGTAATTGAGGGTGATGGTATGTTCAGCCCACATTGGGATGCCTGTTCCGTAGTTTAGGATTACTCACAGAATATATAGTCAACACCCCAGCACCATTCCCGGATGCAAATCCAGTACATGGATCCTACCACTAGTCATTCGAGAGGGTATGTACAATTTGTCTCCTCCGGGTCTGCCTAGTACGGGAATAGCCATCAAAAGCTTGCTTATCTCTCCTGACCAACCCTACTCCTTTTTACTTTTCTTAGGCTCGGATATTGCGCCAAAATTGGAGTTGCTAATTTTCATTCTGGAAACTAATAGATCGTCTCCGCCGCCCTCATCCCCCTCACGGGCTCCCTCCACCCTATCATAGATGCTGTCTTGGCCGCTACTGTGGTAATAATACATTCACACATTAGGTTTCAGTATGTCATTCCCGGTGCCTTTTGCGGTGCAATGAATATCATGTGGATTGCTAATGCTCGGACAGAGTATGGATTATCGATTATTTTCCCTAGCGTACCATGTCCGGCCTACACAGATTCATGCACTGGTTCCTCAATGGCTGCACGACGTTAGTGCTGCTGGGTCGTTATGAGTTCGTTTCGAACGATGTTGGAATTACTGAGGGTATGTTTCATCCTCTGTTGGGTGCGTGTGAGAGAGCATATTCTGACTTTGAGGGGTTCAGCTATTAAGCGTATCTGGAAGGCTTAGGTGGGTATGGTTTGGGGAGATAGTTGCTCTGTGGTCTCGCGCGCCCGCTTATACCACTGGGCAATTGGGGATGGGAAAGGAAGGATAATTGTAAATTAGAGGTTTGGTTTCTCATGATGTATTTTCTTTTTCTTTTGTATGTATGCTGCTTCTTTCCCTGGCACCTGGGATGTAGTGTAGACACCTAAGGATGTAAATTCGGTGAATACTAGTACCCGCTCAATCAGTTACATGATATATGTATACCACGGTGCAACTGCAATATATTTGAGCGATGCAGAGAAGTGCAGAGGATACCAGGCCTATGTTGTGAATAACTCTCGCTAGTACCCATGAAGGGTCACGGGGGTTTGCCATGTTTGCCATAAAGAACTTGACTTTACATACTTCATGGCTTGCTCATACTTGTATTGTCTAATCTCCCCTTCCGACATTTCTTCAAAAAGGTCCTCCATGTTCGCAACATCGGGCTTGGGGATCAGATCATATAGACCCGCCCTTCCCCTTGACACGGCTTCACCCTCGGCTTGGATTGCCTCCTCCATCATGCACATGTCACAATAGATTCCTCGCTCATGCAAGATGTCTTCCATCAATGTGACACCATCGTGAAGGCCAAGTAGCCTCTCTTGAATGCCGTCTGATCGTGAGAACCACATAAAATGCCAACATGGTCCGAGATCCGTAAGAACTACCGTTACTGGAAAGTGAGAGAAGGCACTGGCGGCTATTAACTTCAAGATTGTTTGCCAGCGATCTGATTCATCAACCACCTTTTTCAACTCGATTGCCATTCGCAGTCCACCACGTAAGTTTCTGGCATTCATGTAGTGGGTTGGGGCAATTATGATGTCAGTGGTGCCCTTAAGTAAATAGTCCGTGTTATTGCTTCCCCCAAAAGAACGGTTAAGGAAGTCTCTTTTGCCTGAAACGGAAAGCATTTGCATCTTTGCTGGTAGCGAGATAGTATTATTAAGCCAGGACAAGCACCTATCGATTTGTACATCTTCTTTGTCTGGACCCCATTGAAACTTTTCAACATCCTTGACCGTGCGAAGAACTTCGAATTGCATGACGTTCGGTTCTTTCAAGCCCAAGTATTGCATGATGCTTCGGTATTGAGTATTAGAGGCTGTCGAAATGAAAACCTCTATCTTCACTTCCCGAAGCGCTAAAGAATATTAATGTAAGCCAACGAAGAAAAGAAACAAAACTACATAGAACGCCTACCTTTCAGGGTCTTCCCTATCGCAAGTTGGCCCTCCTCTAACGCATCCAACTTGCGCTTGATGCCTTCATCATTCTCCAAATTGGGAGTGATGATAGGGACAACTGGAAGTATTGTCAGACATTGTATTGTTGAAAGAGGAAGAAACGTACCTTGCTTGGGAGCTTCTATAAAGACATGTATGTGATCCTCAAGAGGCTCCTCTGGGAATGCCTTGCTGATTTTCTGCATAGTGTGTAGCTTTTTGGCATCTGCAGGCCTGGACTGAGGTGTTTCGTCGTCCTGAACTAGTACTGGGATAGCTACTTTCCAGAGCTGGAGAAGATCCGCATCGATACCTTTCAAAACGTTTGGTTTTTTTTGGACAATAAGCTCCTTGAGTGTACTGATCGTCTGCCCTGCTAATGTCCACTAGAAAAGCATGCTTAGATATTTGACCATCGAGAAGGCAGAAAAGGGCGATTGTATCTGCTGATGATGCTGCTGCCGGTGGTGCTACTGCAGTTTGCAATGCTTTTCCGCCTCTTGCTCCTGGTTTCGGTGGCATGACGAGATGGTTAAGGTGGTAATGGCTGCCAGAGTGGGGAACTGGAGTGGGATGGGGGACTGAGGCAGACTGAAAGGTTCCACAAAGTTATGGTGAGGAACACCTTACTTATTCTCTATGTTATACCAATTACCAAATATAGAATAGTACTCATGAAAGAATACCAAAAAGGTCATTTTTGAACCTATTAACATTCTTTCCCAATTCAGTGATGTGGACGGTGGATTTCCCGCATGTCCTCACCACACAGTAAGAGTGTGTTAAGCCTACTAGAGTAGTCGCTGCCTTTTTTGGCCTAGCTGTACACTGTCTGTGTTCTCATCCTTGAGCATTGTCCGTAGGGGCAAACAATTGCCCCGTGTGGATGAAGCTACAGCCTAGGTATAGCAGTATTGCATCCCGCAGGGACTTGAGTTTGCGCACAAGGAAAGCAAGGGATCCTGTGTGAGATTAGTCTCGTACTGTGGAGTTATGATAGGAAAATACCCGGTCGCCTAGTCTGCTTGGTAGGTAAAGATTGTGCAATTTGGTAGTACAATTTAGAGGTGCTTGTGCCAACCAGACTAGGATATATCGAAGAAGAACTGAACCAAAAATAGCACAGTTCCAATTATGGACTTCAATCAATGAAGATGAGATGTGTCGGAATGTATACATTTGACGACCCAGGACAGCTGGCATTTGAGGGTGGGACTGGTGAAACTCGATCTAAAAATGATAACCAGACTAAAAATGGTGTGGTAGAGAGAATACCAAGATAGGACTAGCTTAATGACAAAAAGGGTAGACTGGGAGATACCAGAAAAGGTATGGGCCAAAAAAGGACTATCTCAAAAAGGCAACCATCCAATGATACCGAAAGAAGAAGTCAAAAATTCTGTATACCCATTGCATGCTGCGGTGGGAGACTATCTCCCATCGCAGTAAAGGGGCACTAGAGCCTACTCATCCGTATACCTATGTTCACTGCGATTCCCAATGAGCCCTAGACTGCAATCTGGGTTTTTTACTTTTCTTTTTTATTCTATTTATTTTTTTGCCTGTCGCATTTTGTTTTTTTATTTAATTTGATTTGTTTACTGGTGTGGTGATAATTAACTCGTAGTTTGGGGTTGTTTATTTGATGGTGCAGTCATTGTTTTGAACATGTATGCAATGTGGATGGTGATAATTAATTTGTATGAAACGTTTATAGATCATTTCG
This sequence comes from Terfezia boudieri ATCC MYA-4762, assembly GCA_003788615.2. Taxonomy (NCBI): domain Eukaryota; kingdom Fungi; phylum Ascomycota; class Pezizomycetes; order Pezizales; family Pezizaceae; genus Terfezia; species Terfezia boudieri. Next base: position 19,156 of record ML121598.1, on the reverse strand, counting down.
TTCGACTGGTGCATGCGACGGTGAAAATGTGCATAGGCTGGGCCCACCGCTGGATGGGACGGTCACTAGTGCCAAAGCTGGGTGGGACGTCCCACCCAGCTTTAGCGTCCCACACGTGGGCGGGACGCACCGCTCTATGGGACAGAACAACATTTCGTGAAACGCCCTTCTATTCATCTTGTTGTTCTTGTCAGTTGAGGGCAGTGGCTTCTGGCTGATCGCGGCATTGAATTTAGACTCAACAAGATGAATGTAAAGGCTGTCTTTTCAAAGCTGTCTTCGCGGCCAGGTTCGTTACTAGATGCCTTGGGGAGTTCTTGAGTAGATAGTTAGTACTGTAGGTGTTGGGAGACACTGAATGAATACTTACAAGTTGTCGAAATGTAGAAGTTGTAGAAGTCGTAGAAACCGTGGAAGCCGTAGAAGCCGTAGATGTTGTAGAAGTGGAGGAAAGAAGGAAAGCAAGAGTAAGGATGCAGGGGAGACAGGATGCGGAGCAAGGGCCAAGCTAGTGACGAAGACTGTGTTATGGGCCCGAGTAGGACAAGACATATCTAATATCAAATTAAAACTGTCAGATATTAGACCCTACATGTCAGAATTAGTTAGTCTTAGGTCAGAATTCTCAAAACCAAGGTAATCACATCCCTAGAATTGGACGATGTGGAGTGCTAAATAAGGGAAGGGGAAAAGAAGTTCTAGAAGAGGGGAATAAATACATAGTATATAACGAGGAACGGTAGATAGCCTCCACAGAATGATACCCTACTCTTTGATGAAGCATCATCCCCACAAACTGGGGGTACTGGAAAGACTGAAGAGAAACGAGGGTCCGTATTCTATCGTCCTATCGTTATCTCGTGCTTTGATCATTTGCGTTTGCGTTATTAGTTACCTCAACATCGTCATCTTACTTTCGTGTGTTCGTGGCTCACTTCACCGACATGCGGAAGACATGTGAAAACAAACAGGCACGTAGCCCTGGTCTGTCCACTTGGGGAAGAGATTGGCCGAAGATGGGGGAATTGGGAAGAAATGGATGAGCGGAAGAAGTGGTTGAAGCAGGTGAAGGATGGGGGGGAGGAATACATGGCAAGCCTGGTCGAGACGTTCTTCTCGAACCTGGGCCTAGTCTAAGGAGGGACGGGGTGGTTTGACGGTGTAAGAAAAATCACACAACTCTCGGATTGTGGTAGAGGATCGCTTTATATAAATAGTCACAGAATGCTCGGATTGTGGTAGAATATTGCTCTATATAAATAATCACACAATGCTCGGATTGTGGTTGAAGATTGCTTGTATTGATCGTAATACTCGGATATCGATAGAGACCTAATATAGAGAAAAAGAAGAAAAGAGTGGGCATATGTACCCATCGACCGTCCAAACCCTCGCGCTCACACTCAGCATTCCGAGAACATCTGCCACATTCCAATCCCGTATCTGTTTGCCCACACCCCGAAAACGACTGCAACATTCTAAGCCCAATAATTCCGTCTACAACATTCTAAGGCATCTTGCCTTTCCCCCGCATCAGCTGGCACGGATTACCGCATTTCCAACAGACGGGATGGGGCGTGGCGGAGGAGGCTATTATTGGTTAGGGGAAGGGCTGGTAGGGGAAGAAGGGGTTATTTCTGTACCATTGATCTCTTCGGCTTGGAAGTGTGAGGGTACCGAGCCTTTAAATGTGAGAACAGCCTTAGGCTCCCTAGACGTATAGCTTCAAAAAAAAAAACTAAAATAAACGTCAAGTGGGACACAAGGCATACCAGCAGCTGCAAAGCCGGTCGAGACTGAGGATGAATGCGTTGACACAAAGGCATCTGCTGTGTATGGAATACCCTGCCAAAGACCCATGGTAGACACAATACAGGATGTGAAGAAAACATCGATCCAGGGGGGGGTCATGGAGCACGTTGGCTGTCATAGGAGAATGGGCAACACTACCAGTTCAGTTATAGTTTTCCTTTCTACTCCACTTCGTAGGTTTCGTACTTCATAACTCTAGTTCTTTTTACTTTCGCACCCCTTCTGGGTTTCTGGTAGGGCCTGGCCTGCTCTACCCGCATGATCAGTGCCTGTGTTGAGAGTAATTCAGACATCTCGAGCATAGGGTAATTCAGACAGCTCGAGCATGTGTATTCAGACATCTCGAGCATGGGGTAATTCAGACATCTCGAGCATAGGGTAATTGAGACATCTCGAGCATGCGGAATTCAGCCATCCTGAGCATGCGAGATTCAGACATCTCGAGCATGTGTATTCAGACATCCTGAGCATGCGGAATTCAGACATCTCGAGCATGTGTATTCAGACATCTCGAGCATGAGGTAATTCAGACATCTCGAGCATAGGGTAATTCAGACAGCTCGAGCATGTGTATTCAGACATCTCGAGCATGGGGTAATTCAGACATCTTGAGCATGGGGTAATTCAGACATCCTGAGCATGCGGATTTCAGACATCCTGAGCATAGGAATTCAGACATTTCGAGTATGGGGTAATTCAGACATCTCGAGCATGCGGAATTTAGACATCTCGAGCATGGGGTAATTCAGACATCTCGATCATGTGTATTCAGGCATCTCGAGCATGTGTATTCAGGCATCCTAAGGATGGGAATTCAGACATCTCGAGCATGAGTATTCAGACATCTCGAGCATGTGTATTCAGACATCTCAAGCATGAGGTAATTCAGACATCTCGAGTATGGGGTAATTCAGACATCTCGAGCATGAGTATTCAGACATCTCGATTGTGTAATTCAGGCATGAGGTAATTCGGAAATCTCGAGCATGAGTATTCAGACATCTCCGAGCATGAGTATTCAGACATCTCGAGCATGTGTATTCAGACATCTCGAGCATGTGTATTCAGACATCTCGAGCATGCGGAATTCAGACTTCCTGAACATGGGAATTCAGATATCTCGAGCATAGGGTAATTCAGATATCTCGAGCATGCGGAATTCAGACTTCCTGAGCATGGGAATTCAGACATCTCGAGCATGTGTATTCAGATATCTCGAGCATGTGTATTCAGACTACTCGAGCTTGTGGGTAATGAATATGAAGCGATCATGAAGGGGGAATGAAATACGGTTTTGGGGTAGTCTTGTATATTGGTCTCAAGGAGATCAATATCATGCTGTATTGCACTATACGAGGTGCTGATCAAGAGGCAATAACCTCTCGCAGAGTTAATAAGTTCTTAAGAATTCCTCGTAATCATTCTCCTCTTCTAATGAAGAGCCAATAGATATAGGCATATACAGTATTTTCAGGTTCGAATTTAACAATGAAAGGGTTCTCAGGTTGCTGCGTGCCAAAAAATAAGGTTTCTGAGGTTTCTCGGGTGCCTTCGTTGCAGAACGGAGACCGCGGCGCAAGCTCTTCACTTTGGAATTACGTTTAACCTATGTATGAGATCTTCTGTACAAAACTTCATTGGAACCGTGACAAGAGTAAAGACCAAACGCAATTGATATGCGTGATTCCCCTTGCAGATGTTTTATCACAAAGAACTATTGATCTACGTACCTGTACCGACGCGTAGTGTGGTTGCATTGTCTCGCATCTAATCTTGCCAGACGAACGGTGACAGTACAAGTTTAGTCCAAGATTGATTTTGCGCTCCTGGGCAAGAACGGCGCGAGGCAGGGACCTGAGCGCCGGTGATACCAGTTGGTTGAGGAACACAAGAGGAGGAGAATGAGAACTCTACATAGAGATGAACCATGACCCAAGCCTTCCTCCAAACTCCCATTTAAAGTTAGTCTAGTTTTTAGTGCGTCAGTAGTAAGAGAAGACCTCTATCAGCAGTGTGGTTGTGCAGTGGCATAGACTATTGTGCAGGTATAACTAAGCTACCTAGCTGACACATGATTATTTCTAGTCTGGTTGGCAGATTATTTCACGCGGTACTGTTCACATGCAGTACTGATTTTTTAAATCTAAGTGCCGCTGAAAGTTGGCAAGTTTCCACGGGTGGCTAAGCCGTTGCCACTTTCAACAGCGACTAAAAAGTGTTGAAATACAGGTAAAATACAATACACTTTATACAACAGGCAGCGGGGTTCTACCGAATATCCAATGAAGGGGGTGTGGAGAATACGGAGTCTTATGGAGACTCGAACGCACGTACAGGAGACGTTGTAGCACTGCTGAGGTGCTGTGCAAGTTGAGAAATGGAGAGAAGAATCTTTATATGTAAGATGGAATTTTGTATATGAAGATGATTGTAGTGTGAGCTGATGATTGTCTGAAGTAGGGGAATTCCCCTCCTATATATACAACGATTCCAGCGTTCTAGCACATGCTGTAGAGTATACTAATCTGTCCTCAACATAACTTTTATAACAATAAAGTTTGGACAAAAAGTATAACTCAAATTACAGTTGAACAGATATTATGACATGTGTAATAGAGCTTAAATAGGGTATTTAGAGCGTGACAACAACAGTATAAAGCATGTGCAAACCATGTGAAAATACTTAATCTATGTAAGTATATGTAACATAAATTAGATATGTAGTAGAATGTAATTGAGAATGAATTATACATGAGCAAGTGATTTGTGGTATGAAAATGAGTGTTTGAGAGCTGTATAGCTGTAGAGCTATTGAACAGAGTACGATTTTTAACAAAAAGTGGGCTAAGAAAACGCTAATAATGGGACAGACCCTCTACGATAACTACGAGGGTCTGGTCGAGACTACTTTAACTACGTCTACTGCAGAACTGAGAACGGGAACCTGGCGTGCCAAGCTGGATGACACAGTTGATCCTATATGCCAGACGGTACTTCTTTACTACACACAAGCTGGCCGAAAGATCAACTACTATGTGGCATACCTTTCGAGAACAGTTGCTTTGGGGGATCGACTGCCATCTTGGGTGGACCTGACGGTTGAAACAGAAGAACGAAAGGGTTTTTAGGTTTCAACACGTACTTGTTGAGACCCACAGTATTCAGCCCAAGATGTTGGCTACAGGAGGAGATATCCGTCCATTTGAAGACTTAATGATGGAGGAGAGAATGCGGAATGTCATAATGGGAAAACACTGGCGTTAGCTAAGACAATGTTGAGGGTGTTTCGTTGATTCTTAAAAAATGATGCTTATGAGTTTTTGTGTTCCTTGGAGGAAGAGGTACAATCAGATTGAAACAAGCTGAGGGCTGCATTTACAGATAAATTTGCCTTTAGCAAGCCGTTGTCAATTGCTCAGCGAATGGACATTAAAAACCAGTTGATGCCATTGAAGCATGGCTCGAAACATATTTCAGAATATATCAAAGAAGCTCAGAGTCTATCTTTGAAGTTGCCAAAACAGTTGGATGAACTGTTGCCTATAGCGTTCATTGGGGGGATGTCAGACCGAGGAAAGAAGGAGCGGGTATCATTTGCAGTCACAGAAAACTCTGTGCCATGTGGAGGGCAAAAGTTGCCAAGAGTAGGCAGGTGGAACAGTGGTGACAGCGGCGTCAGCCTCTATAGACAAGATAGATGAGATTATCAAACTTTTGAAGAGTCTCCAGGTCAATGTTTCTCAAGGAGGGGGAGGGCTAATTGGAGGGCTAATTCAAGAAATACACTGCAATATGGTATGGGTCCAGCATACGAGCATCAAGCTATGGTGCCATTTATATCAAATATTCGGCAACGACTAGTCAATCCAAACATTACATGCTACAACTGTGGAGCAAAAGGCATTACTCTACGTCTTGTACAAATCCTTCACTGTCCTCCGGGGAGCAGAGGGCAGTACGATAACAAGTGACAGCTCAGGTGGCAGACTAGGTACAGAGCTCGGATTGCAGTGGTGTCTGCTCTACTCTTAGTTATTGGTCCTCAATTGCGAACGGCAGGGCGTTTGGGCACAATGGTGTTACCAGGTGGAAGGAAAGAGATAATTACAGCGGCCAGGTTGGATGATTGAATGTGGTGATATTGGCAGCGAAGGTGCCGGGGTTGCAACAGAAACCACTCAAGGTGGTGGCACCAGCAGTCGGAGAGAAAAGAATAAGACCGGTGGATGAAGACAGACGAGAGGATGCAGCGAGCGTATTGAACACAGAAGGTGACGACCCTATGTTTATTCTAGTAGTAGAGCAGGCAGATAAACGGCTTGACGAACAGCTTGACGAACAGCTCGGCGAACAGCTCGACGGACAGCTCAACAAAAAGCTCCATGAACAGCTTGACAAACAGCTTGGGGAACAGCTGGAAGAAGAGCTCGACAAACAGCTCGATGAACAGCTCGACGAACGGAAAGCCGGTAGTGTCCCTATTGCTTGGGTGGATTTGACGTTGGCACAATTATTTGACAATAGTACTAAACTACGAAAACAATTGGCACTTTTGCTATAATCCTGGAGCTAGGAAGTGGAAGGCCGATGCCTCTGGCAGTGAGAGCTTTAGAATCACTGTCGGGGTGTCACGATTCAGTCCGTCTGGTAATGTATGGGTTCGGGTGATTTATGGTACAGTAAAAGAGCATTGATATCATGTAGACGATGTGAAAGTTTATGTGAGAAGGGATGGGAATGCAGATAGGGACACTGGGACAGAAGTAGCTTATGAAAATGCAGTTTTGCGTTGGGGTGAGAGCTGGGGAAGTTTCATTGAGTGCGGGTGGTGTCTCGCTTGAAGAAGGGGGATGGGCGGGATGAGTTAAAACACAATGATCTGATTGTGGTGGAAGATTGCTTATATTGAGCTTCTTCAATCTGACATTCTCAATAACAATAGTTAGAAAAAGGAGAGAAAGTAAAAAACGAGAGAAAGTAGAAAACAGCGGAACATCTACCACATTCCAATCCCGCAACTGTTTGACCACAAAACCTCTTGCTTGCATTCAGTGTCCGAGAACCCCGCAACCGTTGGACCACACCCCCAAGCCGACTGCAGTATCCCATGCTCAACAATTCAATCTACCACATTTTTAAAGGTATCTTGCCTTTCCCCGACATCAGCTGGCACGGATTGCTACATTCAACAGTGTTTGTGGAGAGAATACATGTTGGCTTTAGTTTAAGTTGTTTTCACACAGGACGTGTGCTTTGAGAGGGGGGGATGGTCTGTGGGGTGTTAAATACCAGAAGGGAAAAGAAGAGCTAGAAGAGAGCAATACCATATAATGAGGCACGGTAGATAGCCTCCATAGAAAGAGACTCTACTCTTTGCCTCTACGAGGGACTTGACTCCTTGATGAACCATTTATCCCTACAGCGACAATAAAATCTTTCAAAGTCTATTCCGACAGTCGACCAGTGATCATGGCGGGAAAAATGTAGGTCATGAAAGTTTAGTCAGGTTATGGAAGTTTATCTCTAATGTTAATAGCCATTATTACACGGGATGGAATGAGTGGCAAGGGACAAGGGATCTAAACTATAAGTAAGGCTCAGCAGTTCCAAGTGTATATAACAGGGCTATACTAATATCCTATCCAAATACAGCATGGACACCATGGATTATTCAACCCAGGATAGGCATACAATTCCCACCTTGCGCTGGACAACCGTGCCTCCTGATTCGTCCTCTGCAGAATTCTTCAGAACCTCTGTGGATTATCTTTGCCAAGTTTTATCTCATTTCCGTATTTCTGCTATTGAGTTGCTAGCACTCAAAAGCCGAAGCAATGAGAATCCGAGACCGGTATTGGTTATTACTTTACATCCAGCTGAATCCCACCGTGAAGACGAGTTGGTAACGTTCGCGGCACAACGGAGATTCACCGAGCTTGTTGCAGTAAGGGAGGTTATCATTGGCATTGGGCTTGTAGAGAGGCAGAGGAGGAAGATTCGAAATGGTGACAGTATTTCAGCTTATACCGATCATCTTAGCCAAGGGTCATTGGGGGGAGTTATTTCTGTTGGCAACAAATTCTATGGGACAACATGCTACCATGTCGTGCACCCTACAAAAGATGCAGCAACCGAACCTGAACAATTATTGTTATCATCACCCTCACAACGTACTATCATCGAGTCAAGATTGGAAGCCGCATCAGCCTTGAATGAGGCAAGAAGCGACCTTCTGAATGTCCAACGCCAAATCACGGAGGGATCACGGCAACCAGACGAGGCGACAAATTTCGAACTAGAGGTGTCGTTTTGTGAGAGACGAGTTCAAGAAGCTCTAGAAGAAACAGAAATAGGCACAGTGTCCCTAAGCAGAAATCAAATAACGACTAGAGATTGGAATGGTCGAAATACCTCTGTTGATTGGACAATCTTCACAATCCCTTCCAGCAGGCATGTCACCATCCCTAACAAAATTGATTTATCAGGGATAGGCTCGCCCTATCCTAGTGGGATTTGCAGAGTCTTGAAGATATATGATGGGTCAACAATTCATACAGCTGGCTCTGGAATTGTTGAGCCCAAGGTTGTATACAAAGATGGGGTATCCTCCGGCGCAACGAAAGGCATAATTGGGCATGGGTTGGCTAGGGTCAACTTTGATGGTATGGGCAAATTTACGGATGAATTATTCATTATTTCAGATCGTCCGTTCAAGGCGTTCTCTGAGAATGGAGATAGTGGTTCATGGCTTGTAGGCGAGGACAACGATCTATATGGTTTCATTATTGGGGGTCTTGTAGACCGCAAAAATCTTGCATACAGGACCTACTTCACGGATATTAGGTTGCTCTGGGCGGAGATTCAGGAACTGACGGGGGAGATCCCTCAGTTACCACAGTTGTAGCTAAGAATTGCTAGTCTTGTAGTTTAGAATGGGCGGAAAACGGGTGGCACCAGGGGCAGAAAGGAATGATAAAGGAAACAATTGCATAAATGATAGATTTTATTTTTATTTTTAGAGTCTGTACGTTGATTCGACAAAATGCATGCGACGGCCCCGTCCGTTCCCTTCGTCTTTGAAGACTTGGTACAGAGTACACACCGCCACGTCCATGAACCTTCATCCCTATCTGACCACTCTGTACGCATGCTTGACACACCTGAAGTCGATAGCTGCCGGGCAAGCGACTTGTCACGTATATTGTGAGGCTGCGAAAGCATGGTTTTCATGCTTTTAGAGAGGCTGCGAAAGCATGGTTTTCATGCCTGCGACCCTTAAGGCTTGCACATACAAGTAAAGTAATGAGTTTCCCCCCCCTCAGGCTTTGTTTTCTGCGGTGCCGTTTGCAGTTAGCGCAATTACCCGATTAGGAAGGCCTTGGCAAATTTTCTTGGCCCAGTTTTCTTCACACCCACCTCAAGCTTAACCTTGCTCCTTAGTCTGGTTGCCTTGCTCCTGGGCATAGCGCAATTACCTATTAGGTTAGAAAGTTCTTGGCAAAGCTACCCGATTAGGAAGGTCTTGGCAAGTCTTGGCGCAGGTTTCTCATCGCAAGCTTAACCTTGCCCCTTGGGCATACAACGAACATATTCCTCCTTCACATCATACAGATTCCCCACAAGATCAGAAGATCAGTGGGTCGAGCTTCATTCTGTGTGTGATCATTTCCATAGTTCACCACCCCAGTTGCGTCAGTATGCCTCCTGCAGTAGACCCAGATAGCTCTAATACCGTCGGCAATCCCGAGCACCCCAACATCCCTCCCGACCTCCCGCCAAATTTCCGGCACTGGAACAGAGGCCATGTGAAAATGTATCTTGAGGACAACAAGGATACATACGGTCTTGACCAAGCCGATATCGACCTTATCTACGAGAGTAAAATCCGTGGACGTCATTTCCGCAAGATGACTGTGGAGATGCTTGTAAAGGATTGCCAGCTGCCTCCTGGCGTGGCAATCAGTGTCCAGGAACTCATCACCTTCGTGGTCAATTGTTAAGGATCGGGTGGCAGGGCTCGCCGAGCAAGGCAAAGGGCAAGCAAGGGAAGTAGGGCAAGGCAAGCACGAGCAAGCAGGCACCAGCGGAGCAAGCAGTTGGGGGACTTGGGCGAAACCAGAGTCTCAGGAGGCAGGAGACTTGGGCGCAACCAGAGTCTAGAGGGGCGGGAGACTTGGGCGAAACCAGAGCCTAATGGGGCGGCATATCCAAGGACAGGTGCGAGGCAGTCTGAGCTACACTCGAGCGGATATTCGGGAGAGAGGCATTTATTGCTTGGAGCACTAAATACAGGAGGGGTAACAGGTTGTTGCGTAAGGAGAGAAGAGAAGACAGGAAGATAGAGAGCCAGCGCTGCGGAGACCGAACGCAGAACACAACGGAAGACCATGGAAGATCTTACAAGCGAGCAGGCAAAATTACAAGGAGCAAGGGTTTAAGGACGAGGTATTTGATATAAAGCTAGAAAACCATATAGCTTACATATCCGTGAAGTCTAGATCTGGTGGAACCTTCGAGCAGATTCCAGAGGCGAGCGAATACTGTACCTGGTTGAGATTCCCGGGATGCGGTCGGTTATCTCAGCAGGTCAGGTCCAGGGGTCAGGGATCAGGGTTGCCGGGATCGAGGCGATAGCCAGAGAGCCAGCAATAGTACATCTCGTGCTGGGTCAGGGTCATGTGAGGCTGCACGTGAGCATAGGCTGGCGAGTGCGTGGGTCGCCAGTAGCTACGGGGCCGTGGGTTCGAGTTCAAGGATCGAGGTTGTGTGCAGCCGCACGTGAGCCTAGGCTGGCGAGTGCGTGGGTCGCCAGGTAGCTCCGGGGCCGCGGTTAAGGATCGAGGAGTCGGGGTTGTGTGCAGCCGCACATGAGCATACGCTGGCGAGTCCGTGGGCCGCCAGGTAGCTCCAGGGCCGCAGTCAGGGGCAGGGCAAGGCAGGATCCGTAACATCAATCCACCACAGCGTAAGCTTCCACTTGCTATAATATAATATCTTATACTGATATCTTCAAGCTGTTCCCGTCGTCACTCCCGATATCGGGCAAGATGAGAGCCTCAAGCGTAAGCTAGATATTCTCGAAGAGATCCGGGAGGATGTTAAAGGTAGGGTTCTACCTTGTATATTCCTTGTCTATATCAGCCCATATAATTTAGCACTCCGCCAAATGTCGGTCAAAATCTCCATATCGAGAGTCTCCACTTCACAATACAAGAGTATCATGAATTATCTTGGCCTACTGAGGGTATCCGTGGAATTTGAGGTTCCACCCGTGAATAGAACATTTGAGGAGTTCAACTGGGGTCCAGAAAAAGAGGACGCACAGATGGATAAATGCTTGGCCTGGCTCAGGACTCATTTCACTTTGCCTGAAAACATGCAATTTCATCCTGTTGCCAACAATACCTCCTTCCTTAATTACACGGTTGGAGAAGGCACCTCAAAGTATTTCCTCAAGGGAACAACAGATTTCATAGTTCTCCCGACTAGATACATCAGAGATTTCAACTCCCACGGTGGAATGCAACTTGCAATCGAGTTGAACAAGGAGATCAAAGAAGCTGATTGTAGACAGGCCGACCAGCCAGACTTTGAACAGCTACAACAGGGTTTAACCCTCGCCACAACCCAGTTGGCCAAGCTCCGCAACATGCCAGTTTTCAATATGGCTGCACGATTGGACACCAGGCAACAGAATATGGAGGCACGATCCTATATTTTATCTAATGTAACGGACTAATATATTAGGACAGAGGAGCAAATGAACCAATTGCTCAACGCTCTGGGTTTAGCAATGGAAGGTACGTTGATGGAAAAGCAAGATAGATTTAGGCACTATATCGGGTTGTCGATTCTTGCTTAGAGCTATGCTAGTATTAGGTGGTATTTCATTTGTTCATGGGTGGTTGGTATTTCATTTGTTTATGGGTGTCTGTTAAAAAGGTAGTAGGGGTAATCACCATCAGGAAGAAAACGTTTGATATCCTGTCAGCTCTTCAACAGAAGCATCGGATGGGGGAACTACCATCCATCACCGGGATTAGGCCCACCACCGGGATGTGGCTCAATTTGGTACTAGATACATTTTGAGCTAGATCTAGTTATACGAGAGTGCGGAGTAGATGGAATTGAAGGAATATGAATGAAAGACCTCCGAGAAAGCATTTTGAGCAAGGAAGGGGGGGTGCGAGGGTTCACACCCCTTCGTAATAAGGGTAATGGGGTAGAAACGGTAATAACAGACAAGGTGGAATCAGAAGAGGAAGATGAACTTGACTCCGAATTCCATCCATCCAATTCATCATCAGGAACTTCAATA
>ML121597.1:194132-218595 GCA_003788615.2 Terfezia boudieri ATCC MYA-4762 | reverse complement strand
GGGGATACTATGCAGGAAGTTAGGAAACTAGCGCATGTAATCATATAACTACTGCATGTAATCAATAAATTACTGCATGTAATCAATAAATTATTGCATGTAATCAATAAATTATTGCATGTAATCAATAAATTATTGCATATAATCAATAATTCAAAACAGTTAGTGCCACGCCCACACAAAAAGTGACTGACTTTGGATCCCAACAACACAATGAAATATTAATGAATTAATGTCGCGCAAGTTGGCAAGTGATTAATTCAATAGTAAAGAATCCATATTATTAATTATAGGTGCAATTGAGTTTGTGGTTGTTGCGTGATGAGTCCGTAAAGTTTGGGAACCGGGCTCCGGAGGGTGTATTTACGCCGTGACCCTGCCCCTACCCCTACCCCTGGCCTTGGCGATTTTTTAAAATCTGTTTGCTTTGGTTTCATTGTGTGCTTTTGTTTTGTTTATGTATTTCATTTGTTTCACATGGTTTATTTGTTTTGTTTCCTGTATTTGTTTTATTTATGTCATTAGTTTCATTTCTTTGTTTGTTCCATTTTTTTGTTCTATTTTTCTCTGTTTCGTTTATTTGTTTGTTTGTTTAGTTTAGTTTATTTCATTTCATTTGTTTCTGTAGTTTGTTTCGTTTATGTTGTTTGATTAGTTTAGTATGTTTGTTTTATTTGTTTTGTTTGTTTTCTTGCTTCGTTTAGGTTGTTTGTTTCGTTTGGTTTATTTATTTTGTTTGTCTCATTTATATTGTTTGTTTCGTTTATATTATTTATGTTATTTGTTCTATATGTTTATACTATTTATTTAATTTATTTTGTTTATTATATTACTAAAGTTTCTTTTTTGAATTTTATTTTTTTAGAATTTAATTTAAAAGTATATTAATAGTATTAGTTTAGTATAAAGAAGTTTATAAATATTAAGATATAATATATCAGCTTGCCTACAAATTATTATAGTTTAGGTTGGTTAATCAATATATCTTAGTCTATAGTATTCTTAATTAACAAGTATCTTCCTAGTTAAGTAATATTAGATTATTATAGTACTACTCTACTTTAGAAAGTATAATCTATTTTATGCCTGAGATTATGTAGACCGAGGTAGTATTACCTAATACTAGGTAGTTTGAAGTCAACCCTGCTTTTCTATATATATATATATATTTTTTATATCTAGTTATTACTCTCTAAGACTTGTATAAAGTCTTGTATTGCTTAGTTAACCTTATTCTATTAAATAAATTTATATTCTTGCTATATTGATTATATTTTATGAACTGAGTTAGGCTTAAGCAAGTAATTATATTTTTTATATATTGATATACTGACATATATTACAATATCCCTAGCTTACCTCTGACAACCTAGAACTAATAGAATATTATGAAATAAATACTTTTATATAAGCTATCACTTTGATATATTTAATAAAATAAGATATAAGTATTATTCTAAATCTTATAAAGCTTTACTTTTATTGAATATGCAATATACTTAAGTTATAGTTATATTTATATTTGTTTCCAATTTTATCTAATTTTATTCTAAACTATTTTTATAGATTCAGCTTACCTATAATAAATTTTCTATTACAAAGAGTTATTTTATTTAGTAGTAACAGCTAGCAATTTCTTATATAAATATTTATCTTTTTTATAGCTGTTAATTAGAAATTTTATAAATACCTATTTTCTATAGCTAAAACCTAATAATTTTCTTATATAAATACCTAGCAATTTTTCATATAAATATCTATTTTCTATAGTCATAATCTAGTGATTTTTTCACATAAACAACTGTTTTATCTAGGGCTAGTAGCTAGTGATTTTTTATATAAATAGCTGTTTTATCCAGTTATAGTAGTTAGTGATTTCTCTAATAAACAGCTGTTTTTATATCTTTAGGGTCTGCTACTAGATCTTGGTATTAATTAGCTACTTCAAGTTACCAAATTATTATACTCAGTTGCGTCAATAAGTAGTGACTAAGCAGACTCAGTACCCACCATTTTTCTGATCTTGCTAGTGTTGGTAGCTAGGGATCTAGAGCTGACAGCTAGCGATTTCTTATATAAACAGCTGTTTTACCCAGCGCTAGCAGCTAGTGATTTCTCATATAAACAGCTGTTTTGCCCAGTGCCAGCAGCCAACGATTTCTCATATAAACAGCTATTTTGCCCTGCGCTGGCAGCTAGTGATTTTCTCATATAAACAGCTGTTTTGCCCAGCGCCAACAGCCAGCGATTTCTCATATAAACAGCTGTTTTGCCCAGCGCTGGCGGCCAACAATTTCTCATATAAACAGCTGTTTTACCCAGCACCAGCAGCTAGTGATTTCTTATATAAACAGCTGTTTTATTCAGCGCTGGCAGCTAGTGATTTCTCATATAAACAGCTGTTTTACCCAGCGCCGGCAGCCAGCCAGATCTCATGTAAACAGCTGTTTTGCCCTGCGCCGGCAGCTAGTGATTTTTCATATAAACAGCTGTTTTGCCCAGGGCCGGCGGCCAGCGATTTCTCATATAAACAGCTGTTTTACCCAGCGCCAGCAGCTAGTGATTTCTTATATAAACAGCTGTTTTATCCAGCGCTGGCAGCTAGTGATTTCTCATATGAACCGCTGTTTTGCCCAGCGCCAGCGGCCAGTGATTTCTCATATAAACAGCTAGCGATTTCTTACATAAACAACTGTTTTGCCCAGCGCCAACAGCCAGCGATTTCTCATATAAACAGCTGTTTTACCCAGCGCCAGCAGCTAGTGATTTCTTACATAAACAGCTGTTTTATCCAGCACCGGGAGCTAGTGATTTTCTCATATAAACCGCTGTTTTGCCCAGCGCCAGCGGCCCGTGATTTCTCATATAAACAGCCAGCGATTTCTCATATATACAGCTGTTTTGCCCAGCGCCGCCAGCCAGCGATTTCTCATATAAACAGCTATGCCGGCAGCTAGTGATTTCTCATATAAACAGCTGTTTTGCCCAGCGCCGGCAGCCAGCGATTTCTCATATAAACAGCTGTTTTGCCCAGCGCCGGCAGCCAGTGATTTCTCATATAAACAGCTGTTTTGCCCAGCGCCGGCAGCTAGTGATTTTCTCATATAAACAGCTATTTTACCCAGTGCTGGCAGCCAGCGATTTCTTAATAAACAGCAGGTTTCTCTATAAGTGGCAACAGATCTTGGCTACCCCAAGTTAGTAATTTATTATAATCAGTTGCGCACATGAGTGATGACTAAGCAGACTCTGTACCAGCGATTTTCTGAGACTAATAGCCGTCTTGAGAGCGTTGGCAGCTAGTGATTTCTCACATAAACAGCTGTTTTACCCAGCGCCGGCGGCCAGCGATTTCTCATATAAACAGCTGTTTTGCCCAGCGCCGGCAGCCAGTGATTTCTCATATAAACAGCCTGTTTTGCCCAGCGCCGGCAGCCAGTGATTTCTCATATAAACAGCCAGCGATTTCTCATATAAACAGCTGTTTTGCCCAGCGCCGGCAGCCAGCGATTTCTCATATAAACAGCTGTTTTGCCCAGCGCCGGCAGCCAGCGATTTCTCATATAAACAGCTGTTTTGCCCAGCGCCGGCGGCCAGCGATTTCTCATATAAACAGCTGTTTTGCCCAGCGCCGGCAGCTCAGCGGATTTCTCATATAAACAGCTGTTTTGCCCAGCGCCGGCAGCCAGCGATTTCTATAAACAGCTGTTTTGCCCAGCGCCGGCAGCCAGCGATTTCTCATATAAACAGCTGTTTTGCCCAGCGCCGGCAGCCAGCGATTTCTCATATAAACAGCTGTTTTGCCCAGCGCCGGCAGCCAGCGATTTCTCATATAAACAGCTGTTTTGCCCAGCGCCGGCGGCCAGCGATTTCTCATATAAACAGCTGTTTTGCCCAGCGCCGGCGGCCAGCGATTTCTCATATAAACAGCTGTTTTGCCCAGCGCCGGCGGCCAGCGATTTCTCATATAAACAGCTGTTTTGCCCAGCGCCGGCGGCCAGCGATTTCTCATATAAACAGCTGTTTTGCCCAGCGCCGGCAGCTAGTGATTTCTCATATAAACAGCCAGCGATTTCTCATATAAACAGCTGTTTTGCCCAGCGCCGGCAGCCAGCGATTTCTCATATAAACAGCTGTTTTGCCCAGCGCCGGCAGCTAGTGATTTCTCATATAAACAGCTGTTTTGCCCAGCGCCGGCAGCTAGTGATTTCTCATATAAACAGCTGTTTTGCCCAGCGCCGGCAGCTAGTGATTTCTCATATAAACAGCCAGCGATTTCTCATATAAGCAGCTATTTGGCCCAGCGCCGGCGGCCTGCGATTTCTCATATAAGCAAGGATTAGCGCTGTAATCAATAAATTCAATTGAGGATAGCGCTGTAATCAATAAATCGAATGGAGGCTAGCGCTGCACCCATACAAAAAGTGACCGATTTTGGATCCAAATAACACAACGAGATCTTAATGAATTAATGTCGCGCAAGTTGGCAGATGCTTATTTCGATACTAATAGATTAGGATAAAAAATACCGGGTCCAATTGAGGTTGTGGTTGTTCTGCTGTGCGCTCGCAAAGTTTGGGAACCGGGCTCCGGAGGGTGTATTTAGGTGCTGGCATTTGGCTGGATGTAGAGCTGGTCGGTATAGCTGGTATTTTCGCCTATTTGGCTGGCTATTTGTATGTATATAGAGCTGGTCGGTGGAGCTGGTATTTTCGCTGGCGGCGGAGCTGGCTATCTGCCTGGCTATTTGGCTGGCTATTTAGCTAGATATAGAGCTGGTCAGTAGAGCGGGTATTTTCGCCATTGGGCTAGCTATTTGGCTGGATATAGAGCTGGTCGGTGGAGCTGGTATTTTCGCTGTCGGCGGAGCTGGCTATTTGGCTGGCTATATATATAAGCTATAGATGCATGAGTTCCTAGAAGCCTCGAGTGCATGAGTTCTCAGCCAGGTTGAAGCCAACATATATCGTGGATATATAGCCTACATTCGCAAGAAGACTATTACTAGCCTAGGCAGCTCGTCGGCCTTGGCGGAATTTCTCGCTAATTTATGGTATATATATGTATAAGCCCGAAAGCAGCGAATATATACATAAGCTACGAAAGGATGGATTACTTGAACACATATTAGAAGGCTCGAGAGTATGGATTTAGCACATGTAGATGTATAAGGCACGATAGCATGGATTTTCACATATATATTATAGCTGCAAGTATGGAGGATTGTATTATGGCGCGCTAATTTGGCTGGCTATTTGGCTGGATATAGAGCTGGTCGGTAGAGCTGGTATTTTCGCTGCCGGCGGAGCTGGCTATTTGGCTGGCTATTTGGCTGGCTATTTGGCTAGATATAGAGCTGGTCGGTAAAGCTGGTATTTTCTCCTATTTGGCTGGTTATTTGGCTAGCTATTTGGCTGGCTGTAGAGCTGGTAGGTAGAGCTGGTATTTTCGCTGTCGCCTGAGCAGCCGCCAGTTGGCTGGCTGTAGAGCTGGTCGGTAAAGCTGGTGTTTTCGCTCCATAGGCTCAGCTGGCTATTTGGCTGGATGTAGAGCTGGGAGGTAGAGCTGGTCGATTTTCGCGACCGGCGGAGCGGGAAATTTGGCTGGTATTTTCGCTGGCGGCGGAGCGGGATATCTCGCAGGCTATTTGGCTGAGTGTAGCAGCTCGACAGAAAGAACGGACCAAAAGACCTGATAGTATTCTCAGATAGACGCAGAGCTGGCTATTGGGCTGGCTATTATGGCAGGGTGTACAGCTGTGCCTAGCACAAGTGGGCGTATGTACTCGACAGAAATACTCGACAGAAATTAGTCTGAGAAATACTCCTGTGTGAAGATTGGAACGCATTTGCCAAGTCTGAACACAACTCTAGCACCAAAAACCTACCGACTTGTACAGGCAATAACTATACAACATATGAGCAAGTAGTTAATTTTTTTGCGATATTTTGAAAGAGCACACATTTATCTTGCATTTGTATATGATAGCAAAAATAATCGATATGTGGTTGTGGTTGTCGGCTGGGGTTGTAAACTCCGACTTAAACTGCGCTGTGAAGTTGAGCCGCCAACAGTTGCAAAGTCGCTATGTAACCCCTAACCTTCCGCTATATAGAAGCGCGAATACATGAGTTCCTACAATATATATGTTCCTCGATCTCGCCCAGGTTGAAGTCCACACATATCGTGAACAGCACAGGCTACGATTTCCCAATATGACTATTACCAGCGCAGGCATAGTAGGCTGGCTAACACGGCACAGGTCGCTGTGCCTCAGTTATTCTCTAGCGTGCTTGGGATATGGGCCCACTTCTGGCGCGACTCTTATCATACTTGGTATCTCAGTTATCCTCAAGTGTGCGTAGGATAGCCGGGCCACTTCTATTGATTCTCGTTTTCGTTATCGCCCTGTCTAGCTCATTGACGGCCTTAGCGGCCTCAACCACAAGGGATTCTTGTATATATACTTCGCTTTCCCCTCTATATAACAGGATTCCCAGCGCAAATAAAAACTTTGATCGGTATAGGTAGTAGTATTATTTCATATGACCACGCAACGCTAACATCCATTATAGAATTCCCTGGGTGACCCAGCAACTTCGCATGGCATAGGTAGGAGCATTGCTAGGCCTACAAGATGAACTCAAATAGCTGACCCTTGTTATTAGGATTTCCAAGGCATATTACAGTGAGTATTAGAGCGAGCATTAGAGCAAGTATTAGAGCGAGTATTAGAGCGAGCATTAGAGCGAAGTATTGGAGCAAGTATTGGAGCGAGCATTGGAGCGAGTATTGGAGCGAGCATTAGAGCAAGCATTGGAGCAAACATTGGAGCGAGCATTAGATCGAGCATTGGAGCCCGTGTTACGAGTACTAGAGCGAGTGTCCCAGCAAGTGTATGGGGGACCGTGTTTCATGTATATATCTATTTCTGAATACTTTTGTATATAATAATTGGCAAATACAATGGATATTTCTGTAGCATGGGAACTACAATAGATATAGGTTGCAGAGGATATATGTGCCCGAGCTCGCACTAAAATTCTTTGAAAATTCATGTCGTAAATGACGTCCAGGAAGTAACAAAGATAGACCAGATCGTCCAGCGGAAGGTGTACAAATAATTTAGGTCGGGCGGAAGGCATACAGCGAATTTACGTGGGGCGGAAGGCATACAGCTAATTTACGTCGGACGGCTTTTGCGGTCCCTGGTTCCGTCAGACTCATGGTGTAATACAGCAGCACGTCCAGCCGCACAGGACACACAGGACGCAAACTCGCGTCCGGACGCATGAGTGGTACGTCTGACACCAATTTTTTCTTGCTGATGTGCGGCTCGAGCCCTCTGCACCGTGTCCTACATGCTCTGGCGGCTGTTGCGGGCCTTCCTAGCGATGTCATCATACAGAATCTGCACATTTCGGTGGATGATATCTCTATTGTATTGTACCTGGCCTCGGGGGGCCATGGTGGGCTGCCCAGCCGCCCATTCACAAAATTCTCCCCATCTTATTAAACTAACTTCTCCAGCACCATAGCAAGCCCAGTTTTGCACCCCTCGGTGGACTTGCTCCCTCCAGAGTGTGTACAGCTGAGGTGGGATGCTATCATCAAAGAAACCAACACTTTCTACAGCATTTCGGACCGTTGGCTCATCAGTGTTATCGGCGTTATCAGGCTGTTGTCTTGGAGGCATGCTACAGATCTAGTCCATAAACAGACTGCAAGGGGGCCGTATTGACTTAGTCTGGTTAGCATTGACTCTGCACCACCATGCCAGATTCTGGATAGGGTCTAGAGCAGAGACAACTTACTGTATTTGGTAATATCGAGTGAAGGATTGAGGAGGATCGATCTGAAAACAGTCTCTGGGGATCTTGAATGACTTCGGACAACTGGGAAGAGAGATTGGGGAAGATCGATCTAGATACAGTCTCTAGCGATCCTTGATAGTCTAAATACTACTCGTTCCAATCAGACTACCTTAATCGTTTGTTTGTTCCCATGGAAGACCCACATTGGCCATAGGTAACCAGACTAGGCCATAGGATGGTCGGATGTACCCCTATGAGACTAGTACACCTCTTGATGGGCTATTCCTTTGTTTGCCATGTATGGCTGCTTACTATGCTCGCGCCCGAGAAGACACTCATGGTCTAGCACTGACTAGCACCTTTGACACAGTATTACACTCCTTGATGGGCTATTTCTTTGTTTGCCATGTTTGCCTGCTTATCAGCATCGTAGTTATGCTTAACATATGCTTGCACCCGACTAGACATTTCTTCACTCGGCTCGACACCCTATGTGTACTAGCCGGCCTACGCCTGACCCGTCTGGCCTAACCCCCCTCGTGTAATCTTTTTCCTTCCCTCCCTAATCATGCTTGCGGAAATGGACCTAGTCCCTCCCCGCATTCGACTCCATTGTAGCCTTCTTCACCCCAGCACTCCTCTTGCCCTTGGCGGTCCTTGGCATATAACTGGGTCCAGCTAAGGGTTGCCCCAGCTCCTCAACGCCTGGTAGGGGCCACTTTGGCGGCTCAACCACAGCCGGCTCTCCATTGTAGGCTACCCTATAGGTAGCCCGTGCCATGTGGATTGCTATTCACATAGCCTGCTAGCTACCTCTGGCCTTTTTCGCTACATCGTCACATAGTATTCGAATGTGTTTCCGAATCGCCTCGTTCTGGTATGCCAGCTGACCCCGAGAAGCCATCGTGGGTTGGCCAGCGGCCCACTCGCAGAAGAATTCCCACTTATTTGACCCTGCCTCTTCAGGCCCGTAGTAGTTGAAGTTTTGTATTTCTCTATGTACTTGCTTACGCCATTGCGTATACAATTGACTAGGGATACCTTCATCAAAGAACCCGACCCACTCTGCTGCCTTCCTTACTGTCGTCTCATCACTGACAGTTGTCGGGTTATCATTACTGGACATTTGTATTTATGCAATTTATATCACATGTGGTTAGTCTCGGACAACCAGGAACCCCTGCATGGTCATGCATCGACTTACTACGAGCTAGGTTTAGCGGTTATACAAGTATGTAGTTCTATTCTCCCTAGACTAGTTCTGAACTATCTACTGTCAGTATACGACAGGATACTGAGGGGCCGGTCTGAGTAGTATACTTGCTCACTTGCAAAGAAGATATTGCACTGTCGAGGAGGATTCAAACTTGGGGGAAATCACCCTATATAAGGTAGTCAACAACTCGCCATCTACCACCATAGCATACTCCCCTTTATTCCACTGGAAAGCAGTTCAAACTGGGCCTTCGAAACCTCTTGCTCGCTAATCTGGTTCTTGCTAGTATACTCAGGGGCCAAACCAGGCCTCATATGGTGCCAAGCCATCTAACAGTATACAAAGCCGAAACTAGACCTGTATAAGCTGTTCATGCAGATAACCACCTTTAACCAGACTAAACCACCTTGTCTGGTTAACCAGGCTAGTGCCGGTTGAGTGCTATGTCCGCGTCCGTAGTCTATAACCAGACTGTCATAGAGTACACCCGTATACTCAGGGTCTTGGCATGTGACTACGCATAGACAATCTGGTTTTCGATTTACTTTTTCTTCTGCAGACTAACCAACCTTCAACCAGACTACCTTTTCATGGACCATGAATGGCTAGCCCCGGATCGTCCAGGTATATCCGGGATATTCTAGCTGATTAAGCTATCCAGCACCAGCGATACGCAAGATATCATCACTGTACTCCGTATCACTGTGGTTAGCGTGCGCAGCGGGCTGATTTTTACCTGCGCCACGTCGGCAAGACCCGCGCCGACGGCCAATTATTTCCCCTTGCGCCGCGCCGCCGAGTCGGCTATTCTCTTACCTGGATTACTCGCGCCGAGCCAACGAGGCCGGCGGCTACTCGCCAAGGCTTCTTGCCTTGAGGTAATCGCTGGATGCCTACTAACGTATACTCGTGTGTCTCCCAAAGATACGCACCAGGCACACGATGGGCCACAGCCTCGCCCCGACTTAGGCATACCTTGATGCGTTGGGCCACTTGAACCCTGCCCATTCTGGAGACCTAGAAGCTTTAACCTGTCTTTGTTATTCAGTCCTCAAGAGATGCGTGTTTGCCTTCCTACAACTGAGGGCGTTCGAGACTACAACTGCGGCACGCTACGTTGAATGAAGTGAACCAATAATTCAGGATGCATGCACAAATAAGTATAATAAATGTCTATCGTATTTCTAAATGTTTATGTACATAAAAGCAAATGCAATTGGAGATAGTAATATCATAAACCGGACCGGTCCCCACCTTCCTATGTCCCTAGCGAACTCCTGGCCATAGTGCCTGGCCCCTACGTAGGTCTGTGAACGATAGTAGTATGACAATACTACACCTTAGACTAGCCTGGCGCCCAGATATGACAATGTCGACGACAGATTCACGGCAGGGTGGGCGGCAGAGGCATGGGAGGCTAGGCAGCGGAGGCATGGGAGGCTGAGTGGCGGAGGCATGGAGGCTAGGTGGTGGAGGCATGGGAGGCTGGGCGGCGGAGGCATGCCATGCTGGATGGCGGAGGCATGGCATGCTTGACAGCGGAAGCAAGCCAGCCAAGATAGTGGAGGCAAGGCACTATCGACAGTAGAGGCATGGGAGGTGGGCAGTGGAGGTACGGCAGGCTGGACTACGGAGGCATGGTAGGCTGGATGGTAGAGGCAAGCCAGCCTAGATAGCGGAGGCATAGCGGCACTGTCTCGATGGCACTGTCTCGACGGCGGAGGCATGGCACTGTCTCGACGGCGGAGGCGTGGCACTGTCTCGATGGCGGAGGCATGACACTCTCGATACCGCAGGCATGGCA
This sequence comes from Terfezia boudieri ATCC MYA-4762, assembly GCA_003788615.2. Taxonomy (NCBI): domain Eukaryota; kingdom Fungi; phylum Ascomycota; class Pezizomycetes; order Pezizales; family Pezizaceae; genus Terfezia; species Terfezia boudieri. The sequence continues at coordinate 207,761 of ML121597.1, read as the reverse complement.
CTGTCTCGACACCGGAGGTATGGCACTCTCTCAACGCAGGAGGCATGGCACTGTCTCGACGGTGGAGGCATGGCACTGTCGACGGTCTTAATGAATTAGCTGCAATTCATTAATTAGGGCATATCAATATCTCACCTTTAGCAACTAAACTTGCTCACATCCTGGTGAGATTGGTCTTCTATGCGTGCATATATTGGAGGCCTGGTGCGGTCAGTATTAGAGGTATGCGTGCACATATCGGAGGCCTGGCGCGGTCCATATTGGAGGTATGGCAGTATCGCGGCTAAGAACCCTGTGAGATAGATTAGCTATATGTACACATATCTTAGGTCTGGCAATGCTCTCACCTTTATCAACTGAAGTTGTTTATATTAACTGATCGGTGGTGAGATTGGTCTACTATGAGTGCACATATTGGAGGACTGGTGCAGTCAGTATTAGAGAGTATGCGTGCACATTTCGCAGGCCTGGCGCGGTCAACATTAGAGGTATGGCAGTGTCGCAAGTGCGGTCAATATTGGAGGTACGCGTGCACATCTTGCGGGCCTGGCGTGGTCAACATTGGATGTATGGCAGTGTCGCGGCTAAGAACCCTGTGAGATACGTTAGCTATATGTATACAAACATCTTAGGTTTGGCAATCCTCTCACCTCTATCAACTGAAGTTACTCATATCAACTGTTCGGCGGTGAGATTGGTCTGCTATGCGTGCACTTATCGAAGGCCAGGCGTGGTCAATATTGGAGGTATGGCAGTGTCGAGGTAAAGAATCCTGTGATTGTACACATATAGCAGGCCTGGCAATGCTCTCACCTAGATCGCACACAGTTCATGACTTGTGTTGCGGATGAAAATCTAGATGCTAGGGAGGGAGAGCGCACTGAAAATAGTCTCATGACTGGAAAGGTGTGCCTCATGTGCCAGCGGTAGCTGCCGTAAGTTAGTGTGGCTGGCTAGTGCAACCAGACTAGTGGTTGGCTTGGTGGTAGGCTTGCATGCTGGAGGCGCTAGTCCATGTAACTGGGTATGATCAACCCCGCTTGTCAACCAGCTCGGCTACGCTAACCAGACTACGGGTATGCCAGCTTAGACCGGCAATATACCTGCTAGTGTACTTGCACACCTACCGTTGCACTAGGCCTGTGCAGACAACAGTCCAATTCGGCTGAACATCTTTGCGGGTCGAGAGGTTGTTCAGGTCATCCAGTCTCGACCATGATATATGTCTTTACTCTATGTATTGGCTGCCCTGAGGTATATATAAAATTCATGTATTCGCAGCTTATATATATCTCAGGAATTCATGCATTCGTGGCTTATATATATTCAAGGAATTCATGCATTCACGGCTTATATATATTTAAGGAATTCATGTATTTGTGGCTTATATATATCTCGGGAATTCATGCATTCGCGGCTTCTATATATTCAAGGAATTCATGTATTCGTGGCTTATATATATCTCAGGAATTCATGCATCATACATTCGCGATTTATATATATTCAAGGAATTCATGTATTCGCGGCTTATATATATCTCAGGAATTCATGCATTCGCGACTTCTATATATTCAAGGAATTCATGTATTCGTGGCTTATATATATCTCAGGAATTCATGCATTCGTGGCTTTTATATATGCAAGGAATTCATGCATTTGTGGCTTCTATATGTTAGCTGGTTGCACTAACCCTCGCAGACTATCTATATATCAGGAATTCAGGTGTTTGCGGCTTATATATGCGAGGCTAATACATGCATGCGCCACATGTATGTGATCAAATAGTGCTCTTGGCACGTACACAAGTCTGCATGAATTCTTGATATATAGAAGCCGGAAACACCTGAATTCATCATATGTAGAAGCCACGAATGCATGAATTCCTTGAATATATAAAAGCCGCGAATGCATGAATTCCTGAGATATATATAAGCCACAAATACATGAATTCCTTGAATATATAGAAGCCACGAATATATGAATTCCTGAGATATATATAAGCCGCGAATACATGAATTCCTTGAATATATATAAGTCGCGAATACATGAACTCCTTGAATATATATAAGCCGTGAATGCATGAATTCCTTGAATATATATAAGCCGAGAATACATGAACTCCTTCAATATATATAAGCAGCGAATGCATGAATTCCTGAGATATATATAAGCCACGAATGCATGAATTCCTAAGATATATATAAGCCGCGAATACATGAATTCCTTGAATATATATAAGTCGCGAATACATGAACTCCTTGAATATATATAAGCCGCGAATGCATGAATTCCTTGAATATATATAAGCTGCGAAGCTATGAATTCCTGAGATATATATAAGCTGTGAATACATGAATTTCATATATACTTCAAGGCGGCCAATACATGGAGTAAAGACATACATTATGGTCGAGACTGGATGACCTGAACAACCTCTCGACCTGCAAAGATGTTCAGCCGAATTGGACTATTGCCTGCACAGGCCTAGCGCAACGGTAGGTGCGCAAGCACCCTAGCAGGTATATTGCCGGTCTAAGCTAGCATACCCGTAGTCTAGTTAGCATAGCCGAGCCGGTTGACAAGCGGGGTTGATCATACCCAGTTACATGGACTAGTGCCTCCAGCATGCAAGCCTACCACCAAGCCAGCCACTAGTCTAGTTGCACTAGCCAGCCACACCAACTTACGGCAGCTACCGCTGGCACACGAGGTACACCTTTCCAGTCATGAGACTATTTCCAGTACCCTCTCCCTCCCCAGCATCTAGATTTTCATCCGCGACACAAGTCATGAACTGTGTGCGATCTAGGTGAGAGCATTACCAGGCCTGCTATATGTGTCCAATTACAGGATTCTTTACTGCGACACTGCCATACCTCCAATATTGACCACGCCTGGCCTTTGATAAGTGCACGCATAGCAGACCAATCTCACCGCCGAACAGTTGATATGAATAACTTCAGTTGATAGAGGTGAGAGGATTGCTAGACCTAAGATGTTTGTGTACACATAGCTAACGTATCTCACAGGGTTCTTAGCCGCGACATTGCCATACATCTAATGTTAACCACGCCAGGCCTGCGAGATGTGCACGCGTACCTCCAATATTGACCGCACCCGCGACACTGCCATACCTCCAATGTTGACCGCGCCAGGCCTGCGAGATGTGCACGCATACTCTCTAATACTGACTGCACCAGTCCTCCAATATGTGCACGCATAGCAGACCAATCTCACCACCGATCAGTTAATATGAACAACTTCAGTTGATAAAGGTGAGAGCATTGCCAGACCTAAGATATGTGTACATATAGCTAATCTATCTCACAGAGTTCTTAGCCGCGACACTGCCATACCTCCAATATGGACCGTGCCAGGCCTCTGATATGTGCACGTATACCTCTAATACTGACCGCACCAGGCCTCCAATATATGCACGCATAGAAGACCAATCTCACCAGGATGTGAGCAAGTTCAGTTGCTAAAGCTGAGATATTAACATACCGTTATTCACGAATTGCAGCTAATTCATTAAGACCGTCGACAGTACCATGCCTCTATCATCGAGACAGTACTATGCCTCCTGCATTGAGAGAGTGCCTTATGATACCTCCGGTGTCGAGACAGTGCTATGCCTGCGGTGTCGAGAGTATCATACCTCCGCCGTTGAGACAGTGCCATGCCTCCGCCATCGAGACAGTGCCATACCTCCGCCGTCGAGACAGTGCCATGCCTCCGCCATCGAGACAGTGCCATGCCTCTGCCATCGAGACAGTGCCGTCGAGACAGTGCCGCTATGCCTCTGCTGTCTAGGCTGGCTTGCCTCCACCGTCCAGCCTACCATGCCTCTGCTGTCGACAGTGCCTTGCCTCCACTGTCTTGGCTGGCTTGCTTCCGCCGTCAAGCATGCCATGCCTCCGCTGTCCAGCATGGCATGCCTCCGCTGTCCAGCATGGCATGCCTCCGTCGCCCAGCCTCCTATGCCTCTGCCGCCTAGCCTCCGATGCCTCCGCCACCCAGCCTCCCATGCCTCCGCCGCCTAGGCTCTCATGCCTCCGCCGCCTAGGCTCCCATGCCTCCGCCGCCCAGCCTGCCGTGAATCCATCGTCGACATTGTCATATCTGCGCGCCAGGCTAGTCTAAGGTGTAGTATTGTCATACTACTATCCTTCACTGACCTACGTATGGGCCAGGCACTATGGCCAGGAGTTCGCTAGAGATATAGGGAGATGGGGACCAGTATGGTTTATGATATGACTGTCTCCAATTGCATTTGCTTTTATGTACATAAACATTTAGATATACTATAGACATTTATTATACTTATTTGCGCATGCGTCCTGAATCATTGGTTCTCTTCATTCAACGTAGCGTGCTGCAGTTGTAGTCTCGAACGCCCTCAGTTGTAGGAAGGCAAACACACATCTCTTGAGGACTGAATAACAAAGACAGGTTAGAGCTTCTAGGTCTCCAGAATGGGCGGGGTTCAAGTGGCCTAACGCATCAAGGTATGCCTAAGTCGGGGCGAGGCTGTGGCCCATCTTGTGCCTAGTGCGTATCCTTGGGAGACACAAGAGTAGGCTTCCGGCGATTTCCCCAAGCAAGGCAAAAGGCTTGGTGACACGCCGGTCGATCACCGAGTAGCCGGCGAGTCGGCGCGAGTCGGCTTATACACGATAGGTGCTGGCCCAAGTCGGCCTCCGAGTAGGCAAAAAGATAGCAGAACTCGCGCCGACTCGAGCCGACACGCATACTAACTGTGGCGGATTCACCATGGATATTTACTCGCAATCAAGAGGACTGTCACCGGACAGCATATTGGGACTCTATGATGTCTCTACCTGAGGCCTCTTCTGACGGTAGGTGTCCTTCAAACATATTACTTTTCTTTGTCACGATTACCTAATATTCACATAAAATACACTATTAGTTTTGTCATTTCGTTTTCCGCTCTGCAGGGCACTATGGTCGACATCTACAGAGTAAACACCCTAATGAGCCTCTTATGGACATTCAGGAGCCTTCGGCGGCAATAAATTACAAAGCGGTCGTACTCTCACTTTGTCCACTCCGAAATCTCCAAAGCGACATAAGGACACCATTGAAATGCTGGCTATTGACAGGATAACTTTAGTGAGTTCAGTTTCACCCCAAAGTGCTGAAATTGAATCTAGAAGGACCCCAAATCATGGCTCAGACCCTGAGGAGTCTACAGAGGTCGTTGGAAACCTCACGGGGGGCCCTCAGCGCCTTCCGCCTCAATACGCTGCTGGAAAAACTATTAAAGTTTATATTTTCCAGCATATCCGAAGCCGACAATTTAACCCACTCACACCGTTCGACAATGTTTATGAGTACAAGCTAGCTCGATTCTTCCACGAGAGCAAGATGTCCCTGAAACATATTGCCAATTACTTCAGTAATAACCTACTTCCTGCAGACCAACCGGAGACATCCAGAGTCTACTTCAAGTCTGGTCATATGTGGCGGAATAAGATGTGGGAGTTGATAGATCAACTTACATGGCATCGAGGGACAGTGGATTTTCATCTACAATATGGGTGTGCGTTCTATTACAGGGACGTGCAGTGTACTCTGGCGTATCTTTTACAGTAGTGGACGTTTGCCAAGGACTTGATATATAAGCCAGTTCAAGAGTTTGATGCTGAGGGCAACCGGGTATATACGAAAATGCATACAGGAGATTGGTGGTAGCAAACGCAGGTACGGTCAGTGATCTTATATGCAATCTTACTACGGACACTGAGCATCTTATATAGTTGACTCTCCCAGTCGGGTCAATGCTAATTCCAGTTATTCTAACATTGGATCAAACGTTCCTGACGAATTTCTCAGGGGATAAGAAATTGTGGCCATTGTTCATGTCAATCAGCAATATTTCCTCGCACGTTCGAAACAAACCTATGAGATAGGCTTGGATCCTCATTGCCCTTCTGCCGGTTAGACCTAAGTGCAATAAGGGAATTAAAGGGTTTACGCCATAACAGTAGGAGTATGATGCACTCAGAGTCCAGTATGAGATTCTGGGGCGCATTCTAAGACCCCTGGTGCAACTGTATGAGGTAAGCTAGAACAATGTATAAGGAGATAGTGGACGTCCGTTACTGACTAATTGGGGTAGTGTGGAGGATATGAAATGGTCTGCGCCGATGAAAAAGTCAGGAACTGTATTCCCATTGTTTCAAGCTGGCTTGTAGACCACATGGAAAATGTGAATATACATGGTATAAAAACCAACAGGTGTCCTGTTTGCATTGTAACACAGAGCCAATTGGGTATATTGCCAAAAAAACTATATGCAGTTCGCAACCATGTGGATTACCAGAGGCTATTCAAAGCCGGTGATGTAGATGAGTAAGGATACTGAGAATCCTGCATTGTGGTGTATGACAGCTAACCCGGAGCAGCTTACAGGCTCAAGGGGTCAAACCAATTCCGAACACATTGTGGACACTGAAGAACATCAAGCCAGCTCTGATCATCCGAGAAGACCTTCTGCATAATATCCAGCTTGGGATTCTGAAACACCTAATGGGTTGGACAGAGGGATTTTTGCAGAAACACAAACGACTTGAAGCCTTTGACAAGGTATGGGAGGCTATCCCACCGTACCTTGGGTAGCAACCACCACAGAAACGGTATCAGCAGATCACAATGTGGAGTGGCTCGGAAATGACGGGTATCAACCATGTCATTTTGGCATGCTTCACGGCTGCCATGCATCAAAGCAAGGACACTCCCAAGCTGTCGGCGGCTGCTCAGCGTGATAGCAAGCTAGCCATACGATGTGTACGTGCTTTGACGGATTTCTGTCTAATGGCAAGATACCGAAGTTATACACCAGAAACTATTAAATACATGAATGACTATCTGCGACAGTTTCATCAGTGTATGCAAATTTTTGGGGAATTTCGGGCAAGTAAGGCGGATCGCCAAGAGGCAGCAGTGGCTGTTAGGGAGGTGGCAGAGGGTCAGGCGTGGCAGTCGACCATTGATCATTACTTCAAGCTCACTGCCACGTAGTGAGCAAAATGAAGTGTAGAGGACTAGTAAGAGAGACAGCAACTCGTCAATGACATCCTGCAGCAAGCCACGTTCAACTTTCCCAAGCTGCATCTTCTAACCCACTATGGGTCTCAGATAACCGATTTCGGGACACTCCCACAGTACTCCACTGAGATCACCGAGGCCCTTTACAAGACACTGAAGGACGCCTATAGACGGTCCAATCAAGTTGATATAGCAGAGCAGATCCTGGATATTATATCTAGGGAGTATGCTATCCGGATGCGGGAGTTGAATCTCATTGCATGGAGTAAGGATATTAAAATGCCTGCTGAGGTGCTGAAGATGTTTGCTCCGGACAGCCAGGATCCATCACGTGATGAAATGGGAGTGAAACTAGATAGCAAGAGTCCGACATTAGGAGGGAAACAAAGTGCAGACAACCTGAGTGGGATACCTCTATCATTGCTAGCGGAAGCTTTGAGTTTGCCATGCCTCACTGATCAATTCTATAAGTACCTAAGGTTGAATATGCCCAGAGGAAAGGCTGTACCGGACGCTGGGAAGATATGCAATTATAGAGTACATTACTACCAATCCCTCTCGGTCCCTGTCATGCAGTTTCAAGGTGAAGGGGAAGTAGTGCATTATATTAGGTGGACAGGGAAACAGCCATTTAGAAAGAGAGGGAAGCCAAGGGCAGATTGGATGTGGGTTCGTCGGCGACAGAGGGTGCGAGCTGAATTCCAAGTAGGTCAGCTGAATGGGAAGACAGTGGAGAGATTGGAAGGGTTATTCAGTGTCCGGGACGATACGGGGAAGGTCCATGAAGTTGCATTGGTAGAACTATTGCGAATCCGGGGGCCAGCAAAACCAAGTGGAGAAGAAGGAATGATCAGACTACAACGATGGGAAGAGGGGAAAGGGATATATATAGTACGGATAAGAGACATTGAGGGGATGGCGCATTTAATCCTACTGGAAATGGGAAGGTTATGGTTACTGAATAATAGAATTGATTTGAGTACATGGAATGAACTGTATGCATAGAGGTACATAGAAGTGACAATGTAAGATATGACCCTGTAAAGCACGTAAGGGATTCTGAAGAAAGTATACAAGACTTTGATCATTGTGCATAGAACTAGCATGAGACGTCTGGTACTTTTAAAAAAGAAAGAGTCGGGATGCCGGGGGCATTGCACGACATCGGACAGCTGGAGTATGGGATGAGATCGGATAGAAACAGAGCGACATCAGATGTTGGAGAGATGGGATGGTATTGGACGGTGAGAAGGGGAGATCGGATGCCTAGTGTATGGGACGACATTAGAGCCCCTGGGGCATGTGATGACGTCGGATGGCAGAGGGTCATGACTGCACGGAGGATGAGATCTGGGCGGCCTCAGGATAGCGGTGGATGCCATGGGAGACGCCGGCAAGACGGTATCATCTGGATGCCCCCATAGTAGCGTCCGGACGCCATATAAATTGTTTGTAATGGGGATTGAAATCGAAATATAGAACCTCTTGGTGGAATGCTATCGCAACCAATACGACACATCAATATCCTGGGTCCGGTCCCATATCGGCATTAGGGGTAACGAGGAGGCCGATGAGTTGGCCGCATTAGCATCCGCTCAGGGGGGGTTTACTGGGAAGGAGCCTATGGTGATAGGAAGGAGTCTAAAGTAGGCTTCCAAATCCTTCCGCACCAAATGCAGAACGGCCCCCAGCTTTGGCGTAAGGCAGTGCAAATGGAACCGTCATGTGCTATCAGCATACACATGGCTCCGCACCGACAAGGGTCCCCAAAAGAACTGGCTCCACTGCATCGGCAAGGCAGACACCAGCTCGTGCCAGTGCATATATCATACGGAGGATGGGCACCATATTGTTTTCGACTGCCCATTGTATGACCGGCAATGACGTCAAGTAGGGAAGATAGAGAGGTGGGAGGATATGGACTACCCTATATGGGTAAAGGAGGAGGGCGAAGAGGATGAGTGGGAGGCAGTAGAGGCCTTCTTCACCTTTCTATACACAAGGCTCTATAGAAGGGGCATGTAAGGGGATGTCAGAGGAGGTGGGGAGGAGAGGGAGTGGGAAAAGGTTTCTAAGGGGAGGACATTGTTCACAGGCCTCAGTCAGGCCTCTCGGGGTTATCTGGCATGTAGCCGGTTAGTGACAGCAGAGGGGCCTACGTGGGACGATTTTCATTACACATTTATTATCATGGTTTTGATTGACATAGTCTGATTTACGTAAGGTTCGTTTCTGATTTACAAAGTTTTGATTTTTACTTATTTGGATTTGTGCAATGTACACAATTGCTGTCGGGAGCGGGAAAGGAGAGGGGTATATAGCATTCGCAGGCCTCAGTCAGGCCTCTCGGGGTCATCTGGCATGCAGCCGGTTAGTGACAGTATGGGGGCTTGCCCATTACGAGTTTTATTACATATCTGCTATCACTTTTACACAATGCTTATATTTAGGCTTTTGTTTCTGCATGCGGCGGACCTGGCAGATTAACTTGCCTTGTCCTGAATCCACCCAAGTTTCTGGGTGGCTCCTCATAGTCCCCTTACTGGGACTAAATAGAAGTAATGAGTATTTAAAAAAAAAAAAAAAAAAAAACGTAGACCTCAGTCAGGCCCTTCGAGGTCATCTGGCACATGGCCGGTTAATGGAAGCATGAAGGTCCGCACTTCACGAATTTCATTACACACTTATCTCCCCTTAGCTGGCTTTTTCATCTCTATTTGTTACATATCTTTTTCTACCGTTGATTTACACAATTTTGATTTACACAAGTTTTGTATTTGGTCTTCTGCTTTCTGCGCGCGGTGGATATGGCAGATTAACTTGCCTTGTCCTGAATCCACCCGAGTTTCCAGGTGGCTCCTTATAGTCCCCTCACTGGGACTGAATAGGAGTAATGAGTATTTAAAAAAAAAAAAAAAAAACCCCCCCGACATCGAATAGCATTTCTACCAATACTATCCCCCCAAAATGCCCCCCCCGTAATACATATAAGCTCCCAGACCACACCTCTGACCCCGAAACCAAACCCGACCACCAATAGCATCTCCACCAATACGGACTCATATCTAACCCACAAGGCAGCCCATTGAGCCCAGTGGTGTTTCTAATCTTTATCTCTAGAACTTTGTCCCGTGCCACTGAGCTATGCAACAATATCCACATTCCTAGACCTTACATACTCCGAAGCACCAGGTCGCTCCCCCCCCCCCAAGATATTCTTGTTTAGCTATGCAGATGATGTCAAACCGCTCATCATCACTTCCTCCAAATACCAGAAGTCTGAGCATCACAAGGTACTGGAACAGGTTAACGCAGCTCTTATCAGGGCCGCAAGGGAGGACAAGCTGGAATGGGATACGTCGAAAAATGGTAGGCTTGACGTCTCCAAGGATACTAGGCACAACACATATATCAAAACCCTCAGCATTATCATTGACAATAGGCTCGAGTTCAAAAAGCACATCAAGGCTAGAATAGAGAAAGCCAAAGCAGCCATGGACGTCCTCTTACGCCTAGGTAACAGCAACAAAGGCATGTCTCCACGGTCACTTAGAGCGATGTACAGAGGCCTCGTCCGCCCGATCTCCTTATGGGGAGCAGAGCTATAGGCTTAGACAGACAAAGGGCGAGGTTTTTACCTCTCTCATATGGAGCATTTAGAGTATCGTGCCCTACGGAAGATCTGCGGGGGTTACCACGGGAACTCCAAAGCGAAGCTCAATTTAATTGCTAATATTGAACCCCTAGAACACAAGCTTTCCGACCTTTCTGCCTGTTGGGTGGCGCGAGCGGTATGCACCGGCAACACACATATCCGAGACACAGCTAACCGAACTCCCCCCAACAACCCTATTGCAAAGGCCTTTAGAGCCGCTAACACCTTCGAGCCCTCGAACCTCAGCTTTGGTGACTCCAACTACCTCAGACCAAGCAGTCTAATACTCAATGTCTTATACGAACCATCTGACCCTTATTCAAACGCTAAGGGCGGTTGGGCAGCCAAAATAGGGAGCTTACTAGACAAGGGCTGGCGGGTATGTTATACTGACGGCACAGGAAGACATAGCCACTGTGCATCAGCAATGGTTTCGGAGGACAGGAGGGGACATCCAACTCTCAGCTCATACTCGTACCTGGGCGAAGAGGCAACAGTAGCCGATGGGGAAAGGAAAGCCTTAGTTTTAGCCCTGAAAATACACCGAGAATCATCCTTAGTCGCAATCCTCTCCGATTCGACCTCGGCCATTTCGAGAGCTATGGAAATTTCATGAGGAACGAAGCCACCAAGGAGCGGTAGTGTGCGCCACGGGGCGAGTAAAACTCGCCTCGGCGAACGAGTTTTCGTGTCGCTGCCAACTCGCCGAGTCGGCTTTTGCAGACCTTAACTCGACTCGCGATTAATCGGTGATCTACAGATTACTCGCCAAGGCTCAACGCTAACCCCTTTATTCACAGGTTTCTTCTACGGATACGCCCCAGGCGCAGCATGCGCCACGGCCTCGCCCTACTTAGGCATACCTGATGTGTTGGGTGACTTGAACTCGCCCGTTCTTATGACCTTGGAGCTCTAACCTTTGTTACTCAGTCGGCAAGAGATGCGTCTTTACCTTCCCTACACCTGAGGCCGGCTACGTTGAATGAAGTGAACCAATGATTCAGGACGCATGCGCGAATAAGTATAGCAAATGTCTATAGTATTTCTAGATGTGTATGTACATGAAAGCAAACGCAATTGGATACAGTAATATCATAAACCCGACCTGTCCCCACCTCCCCATTTCCCTAGTGAACTGCAGGCCATGCTGCCTAGCCCCTACGTAGGTTCTGCGAACGACAGTACTAAGAGCTTAGACTAGCCTGGGGCGGAGACATGTCATGGTGGACGGCGGAGGCATGCACTGTTGACGCCGGGGGCAGGGCAGGCTGGACGGCGAAGGCAGGGCAGGCTGTATGGCGAAGGCAGGGTCCCGCCGGTTCATTTCTGTATGTATATACCTCATTTCTGTATGTAGTGCCAGCTCTGACCTACTGGACTTGTTGGAGAGCTGGGCGTTTCTGCGCACATGTCGGCTTAACCTGACAACGGACGTGTCCGGATCACGTTGCCATCGACGGGTACGTGTGATCGTCCAAATAACGGCCAGATTCGACCATATAGGCTCGGCCAACGGTTCACCCCAACTAGTATGGACCAATGTACCTGATCGCGGAGGGATTTGAACACGGACGATGGTTCGGTTTGATCGGACCGTGCGGTGTAATGATCAGGTATGCCGTCGACGGCGACCGTGCTACGGTCAACTCGAGAGGAAGGGTTCGTAGATCTAAAATTAGGTATTATGTTCAATACTTGACACACGCTAGTAACCATCTCGATCCTATACACATCCGGAGGATATACACATGTTAGTTTCCTAAGAAGTGGCGCTGTGACGGTATGGAGGTTATAACTGGCGCCGTCCGGAGGTTATACACGTGCTTATCGTCTCCTTAGAGTGGTGGCTTGTCAACTATAATCGTTCAAGTCAACTATCTCCACTCTCGTAACGGTCTGGATTCTATACACATGTGTATCGATTGGATAGAGTGTCCCAAGAATCGGCGCTGTGACGGTATGGAGGATATAACTGGCGCCGTCCGGAGGTTATACACGTGCTTAGAGTGGTGGCTTGTCAACTATACTCGTTCAAGTCAACTATCTCCACTCTCGTAACGGTCTGGATTCTATACACATGTGTATCGATTGGATAGAGTGTCCCAAGAATCGGCGCTGTGACGGTATGGAGGTTATAACTGGCGCCGTCCGGAGGTTATACACATGCTCTATCTCCACTCTCGTAACGGTCTTGATTCTATACACATGTGTATCGATTGGATAGAGTGTCCCAAGAATCGGCGCTGTGACGATATGGAGGTTATAACTGGCGCGGTCCAGAGGCTATACACGTGCGTATGTAGGGTAAAACCGGCGCGGTACGGAAGCTATACACGTGCGTACGTCTCGTTAGAGTGGTGGATTGTCAACTATTCTCGTTCAAGTTAACTATCTCCACTCTATAACTCTAAGGGACTAAGTGCCTAACGTCGATTAAGCAATTATGGCAGGTGTTCACGGTACGGAGGCCGCAGATCTGTCACGGTACGGACGCCGCAGATCGGTCACGGTACGAAGGCCACAGCTCTGTCACGGTACGAAGACCGCAGCTCTGTCCCGGAACGGAGGCCGCAGCTAACTCTTACACGGTACGGAGGCCGCAACTCTCTCACGGTACGGAGGCGGCAGCTCTGTCAGGGTACGGAGGCGGCAGCTCCGTCAGGGTACGGAGGCGGCAGATCGTACTGTACGGAGGCGGCAGATCGTACTGTACGGAGGCGGCAGATCGTACTGTACGGAGGCGGCAGATCGTACTGTACGGAGGCGGCAGATCGTACTGTACGGAGGCGGCAGCTCTTTCAGGGTACGGAGGCGGCAGATCGTACTGTACGGAGCCGATAGGTCGGAGTCGTCGGACGGGACGGAAGCGGTAGGTCGGACGGGACGGAAGCGGCAGGTCGGAC